>QJOA01000535.1:0-45280 GCA_004155915.1 Monosporascus sp. CRB-9-2 | reverse complement strand
GCAGAGTAAGTCCTGAAGTCCAATTGTGTCGGTCCAGCTCTCCGAGAGGCTCGCAAAGCTGGAGGGGTGTGTCAAATAGCTAAATTGGCCTTTGGAGCTAATATCCGCACTTTTGCCGTTTGACAGAGGTTTGGTACTACAGTATCGTCGAAGGGCACGTGCTTTTCTTCGACATTCTCTGCTGTAAAAGTTATGTCCAGCTCGCGCTACTGGTCTTGTGTATCACGTAGGTGGTTTTCTACTTTGGGATTCCTCAAGACCTCCAGGCTGGCTTCCTTGTCTTCCTTGTCTATGAGACCCTGACATCACACACTGAAGCATATATGGCTGAAGAAGGATATATTATCAAGCTGACCTCTCCAAGCGGTCCTATCTAGAAACTGAAGGTAATAATACCTCCTTAGATACACATAAAAGCAGTTGCGGCTGAGAGAAAGCTGTACCAGAACGCATAAAAAGTAATCCCCACTAACAGCTTTTCAAACTAAGCCCAGGCTCAGCTGATTGATCCGCTTCAGCTGGGTCTGCCATCTCAGGAGCGAGGAGCATTGCACAAGGGCCCACTGCTTCCAGACACGGAAGGATTCAATTAATTGCAACATAGGTCCAGGACTTTGCCAGAGGAATCGAAACAGGGATCCCGGTCCCAGAAGGAGGCCGAAGGCCGACCCCCTGGTTGCCATCACCTTCATGAGAGGTTGGACGGGGTGATGGGAATGATCCAGAGGTCGAGGGCCCAGAAATGGGAACAAGACCAGTTAATTTGCCGCTCAGCCAAAGGGGTGAGCAAAGTTGGTGCAGGCTGATGGGGGGCTGAAGGCGGCTGATAAATAGCTGAGCCGAGATTGAGCCGGGGAGCGAAGAGGCCGTAAAAGTGGCCATCATTGCTGAGTCACGTGTCACTTGAGTTTCGTCTCGTAATACCAATTGAAATTGTAGGTCTATAACCATTCTCTAACAATGTTTTTCCACTATCCTTTGGACTAACTCTTCTTGCGTCGGGTGATCACACCAATCGTAATAGCAGAAGGGGTCCTCTACAGGGAAACTCTTTCCTTCTGGCCAACTTCTAAGTAAATGCTGCTAGCTCGTCGATCTCCTCTTACGTCGTCATTTCTCGCAGATGTTGGTACCATCTTTGGTCTCTCGGGTCGTCTGCAGTTAACGGCGTGAAGTTTTCCGTATCGATCGGGCTCCCCTGGGCATAAATCTTCGTCCCATCCTTGGTGTTCCTTCGTCTAAGCGTCGAATACTGCCTGATTATTTCTTTGCTGTCGTTTTTGTTGTGCACGGGAAGGTGGATTACACTCTTCCAGTTCCTTCCATCCCTCATGCTCTTAAAGCCACTCGGTAAAAGTTGGTTTGGTAAAAACGGCTTTCTTAATCGCTGCTTGGGACAGCTTTTCGGCCTCTTTTAATCCTTGTCGTATTTCTGGTAAAGGGTTACAGTTGTCTCGAGCGCGAATCATATTAATCGTCTTTTTGTCGCTGGTCTCTTTCCGGCGCTGACCTTCAGGAGCTGGAGTCCATCGTCGTGGTTGTTTCTGGCTCCTACATTATTGTGCAATATGTCCTTGCCTTCCGCAATTATAACAGGTAACTAAGCCTTTTTCTTTGGACCGGATGGTTCCCAACTCGATGGGCCCCGGTTATGTTCCGTATAAGGTCGAAGGTAAGTCGCGTTTCCTTCCTTGGTTGGCTTTGGGGTAATCACCCTAACTTCGGAATAAAGTGTCCCTTCTTTTCTTATCGTCTCTCAAACTGTCGGTTGTCGATTTTTACGGCCTCGGCGATGCAAGGCTCATGGTCCGGTCTACCTTAATTAATTCGCCCTTGATATCTTCTTTCAGTCCTCTATAAAACATATCGATCATAGTATCGTTTTCATCGTTTCCATATCCGGCCTTGGCAGCTAGGCTCTTAAATACCACAGCATACTTAGACGCTGGTCCTTTTTGTCGTAACTGGAGGAATTGTTGGGCTGCGGTCCGTTCTTCGTCTGGGTTGGCAAAGTTATCCCGAAGCGTGTCTTCGAAATTGGTATACAGTTCGAAAACTTCCCTGGTAATTTTTTCTCTGTCGGACTCTCCAACCTTTAAATAGTTTCGCATAATAGGTTCGAACCAATCTGCGGCATCTCCAGTAAGACAGGCTGCTACGGCGGGGATTTGGTCTGGCGGGTCGCCCAATCCCAGAAATCGGAGGTACACTCTGGCCTAAGTGAGGAATGTCTGGATATTCCCCTTTCCATCGTAAGGTTCGGGTTTCTTGACTTTGATGTTAACAGTCGCCATGGTCGGTGCCTCGGCCTTAGGTTAATTCTTAAGTCGCTGAACCCCACCCTTAAATCGGCTGACTTCTGCCTGGAGTTGCTAAAGAGTAGTATCCTGGGTACTGGTCGACATAATGACAATATTAAGTATTACTCAGAGCCTGACGGTACTACTGAACAACAGCTTACAACGTGTAACGGCTATAGGCTTAACCAACTATTAAACCTAGTCGTACGGTTTATGTTAGCAATGGTATCGTAGGAATCTGAGCAATAAGTGGGATAGTCACGTCTGGTAATAGCAGATAACCATAAGGTGAGGGAATGGGTACCCATCAGATTTTGCCAAGGACCCATTGGGTATCCGTGGGCCCTTGGCATTACCCACGGGTACCCGTGGGCCGTGGGTAATTGTCGGTGGGTGGTTCCTCCCTCCCCCTAGATAACCATAGGTAATCTGGGTAACCAACTATCATTGCAAGCTGGTGCTATCTAAACTATGGAAATAATGAGTGTATATATCTTAGATGGGATCCCTTTGGATCCGTTCATCCCTTCGGATCCATTTGCTATGATCCTCGTAGATCTGTCAGATAACTGTTGATATTAGGGGTTCTAAGATAGGACGCCACGGAGATTACCTGTGGCTTAGGTGGGGACTACACAAGCCCCATCTACAAGTAATAAGCCCCGACCGACACGGTCCAAGGACTCCATGATCAATACAAAAACAACACCCGTTTTGACCCCAATACTGAATACACGCTTGTGTCTGACAGGATCCGGGAATCCCTCCGGATCCATACCACACTGCTCCATTTGGATCCGTGGATCTGTCCGGATCCATGTCACGTGACCCAAGGTCTTGCGTCGGAGACAATCCACACAACCTCCGACCGTCTGCCAATGAGCCAAGCTTGTTTGGTCATAACAACTTCGGTGGAGTTGCTTCGACCTCTGAAGGCGAAGAAAGCTGCCAAGGGCTTGGTGATGACACAGATTTCTCCTCTAGTATGTACTATGTCACATCAGTAAGCCGCAAAGGCCAAATTGGGGCAGTGGCAGTGCAAAGAGTAGGGCACCCGAGGGGCAGTGCAAAGAGGAGGTAGCAGTGCAAAAGAGGAGGGTAGCAGCGCAAAGAGGAGGGTAGCAGTGCAGAGGTTAGTAGTGGGCAATACGAAGAATAGGGCACCGAGTGGCAGTGCAAAGAATAGGGTAGCAAGGGGCAGTAAGGGGCAGTGGGGGCATGAGCCAGCCTTGGGACAGCGCGCTCTTGAGGCTTAATAGTCGGGGTTCCTATGGTACTAATACACATGCCCGCTGATCTCCAAGTTGTCAATTTCCCTCATCTAATGCAATCGAGTTATATCATTTAAGTACCCGTTTGAGAGACCGTTAAGATGACCGAAATCACACGCTTGGAGGCAAGATATGTACTCAAGTCAAAGTTAGATAATCTCCTTCAAAGCCTGTTTCGGGACTATGGTGTAGAGGTACGTATGGAGTTATCCATTGCCCAATCACGTCTAACTTTTTTAAGGAACAAGGAGATATGATTGAAATCACAGCGTCTAGAAAACTCACCGACGTAAGATAAGTTTCCATATTATCGCAACAATAAGCACTGGTTAGGGATTCTAAAAGTTGTAAAATACAGGAAGAGATTCAGTCTGTGACGCGGAGTCAGTAAGATACAACTCTCGTCAGAGAAGGGGCTTGTCGGGGAGGGGACAAGGCTTACTATGATCCTCTGCTACTTTTACAATAAGGCACGCTGATTGAGTACATCTTCCTAATAACTATACATGTGATCACGCGTGTGATTATGTATAATTTCGAGCTTTGTTTTATTTCAATATGGCGTAACGCTTTACGACGTGGCACCGCTAGTCTTCTTGGTCAGGCTGTTGCATATCATTCGTGCCAATAGCAGGCAGGTATAGCACTGGGCCCAGGCGATAATGCAGGCTGTGTTTGGGCAGTTATGCACACACTTTGTCGTGCGCTGCGGCAGCCAACAATTCAGCTTAAATGCTGCTATCGAAAGAGGGGGTGCCTATTCACGTGGAAACTATTTTCCTAACGTGACAGCTGGGCAAGAGTCACGATTCAAGGCTCTGTGTGTGTGATAGAACTGATATTGCGGCCTTTGCATATGACGAGATATACCTAGCTTTATTGTGTTCCTAGATTTCCATTTTTAGCTCGTGTAATTAATCCTTTACAGCCCTCCCTTCAAAGCAATCCCTTAACTAACCTTCTATTTCTCATAATGGCGCCTGAAAGGGTCAACATTCAATCATTGCGTCGCCAGATGCAGAGTAGCAAGATATCCTCCGAGTCAGGGCACTACTTCATACCTGATATAAAAATTGCCAGCATTTTGACTTTAACATCCATCCAAGAATCCGTTCCCGAATTAGAATGCAGCCCGGACGAGCGTATTGGGCTGGCAGAAAGTATATACCGCGAAGGGAAAAAGACCTTTGCCATCCTGATCCTTCTGGTTGAAGAGGATTATATTGTAAAGTTCCGCCAGCGTAGTTTCCTGGACGATCGCCTACCACTGAGCAACCATGACGCCCAGAAGGTTGCAAGCGATGTTGCAAGCGATGTTGGCATCCGCTTTGCAAACCAGCAATGGGAGCTTCTGTCCGAGACATTCCGGGCGAAGATGTGGGAAAATCATCGAGAATATGGGATGGAAAGGATACTTCCTTTTGTCGGCAAGCCTGAGCAAGTGGGTGAAGGCGGATTCGGCGAGGTCGTCAAGGTCGAGATTCTATCATCCCAGCAAGAATTCTACCCTCAGGGAGTGAGTTGACACTCTGCGTGTTCTTCCGACCCGAGCAGGCATGGTACAAGTGCTAACCTGGTTGGATTTATCCAGTCTAATCCAGTCCAGGTCATCAGGAAAAGATTAAAATCGAAAAAGATTACAAGGGAGCTTAATAACGAAAAGATGTTCCTGCGTCTCCTTAACCAACTCCAACACCCAAACATTATTCGTCTGCTTGGCTCTTATACACATCGGGAAGAACACTATTTCTTATTTCCGTGTGTTGATATGGACCTGAAGCGCTTTTTTGAGGAACAAAATCGGTTCGGAAAATTTCGGTGGGATTTTACCTTCTACTCGGCCTTGCGCGGACTCAGCCATGCATTATCGAATGTACATTTGCTCCGTCTTAACCAAGAAGCCCACGGAGTAGATTTCGAGGCAATCGGGTACCATCACGATATCAGGCCAGCGAACATCTTGGTCAGTCAGTACACGTTTCTCCTTGCCGACTTCGGCCTAGGGAATTTGAAGCTAGCCGACGCTCAATCGCAGACACCTTTCAAGCCAGGAGTGGGCGACTATCTCGCTCCAGAGTGTGGGGATGAGGACCAGATCTTTACCCGAGCCATTGATGTCTGGGCATTTGGATGTCTTATGGCCGAAACGGCCACATACATGCAGAAAGGCCCAGCAGGAGTTAAGGAATTCAGTAATAGACGCCGCTCTGCAGCACGCCGAGCACGTTGGTACGACCGTATGTTCTACGGACATGACGGGAATGCAAAAGACGAAGTCAAAGAATGGCTGAAATTTTTGGTCGACGGAAAGTCAGATGAATGTCTGACCTCATCGCTTGTCGCCTTATCACTCCAGGCTTTAATAGGAAACCCAGACCTCCGCCCCAAGATAACACATTTCTGCGAGAGGCTCACCTTCCTAAGCATGAAAGCCCACTCCATCGCTGTCCAACATGAGTTTACAGAATATCTACAGCAGAATTCCACTTCTGAAGTTCGCGACAGAACGACCGCTACCAATCTCTGGTTTTACCAGGAACGATTTCGCGCATGGAGCCATTCACTGGCCCTGGACCAGACCGAGCTGTCGGCTGACCTACGGACAACTCTGGACCGGATACATAACAAATCCACCGATATTATGGCTGATCTGGTCCATAAACTCGAGATCGGGAAGGACGAAATGGTCTACAAATCTCTAACAAACGAGCATACTGATGCCCAGTATGCTTTCGAAAATGAGATCGATCAACTTGTGGAGCGCCTTTGGAGTCTTCTACCTGCAACCCTGCAGAGGCATGCACAAGACTATTGGCATCAAGCTATCTTATGCACAGAAAACCAAGGCGTTCTGGAGGATGTCCATCAGAAATTGAAATCGCGATATACTGTATATACTATCGCTGATGCCATAGCTAAGATGAGGAAGATTCGGCTAAAGATGCTTCAGCCTGACAGCTTCGAGGGCGCCGCTGAAGCATGTATTATCGTATTGAGCGACGTCAAGTCAACTTCCAATGACGGTCGCCATGAACTGGGTCGATACAAGGACAACGTACCCATCTTAGTAGAGCGGATGCGGCGCACACCTGCGTGGGATAAGGTCCACCCAGAGCAGAGAAAGCTTGTCGTGGGCCTGAAAGCAAAGAGTTTGAGTGTCGCTCCAAAGCCGAGCAGCCTGAGAACTCTAGAATGCATCGGCGCGTTCGAGGAAAACGGCGACAACGCAGGATACGGGTTTGTCTACCGATATCCAGAAGGGAAAGAATCGGATCCGACGACGTTGCTCCAGCGACTCGTCGAAGGGAGGAAGCCGGAGACTCACCCATTTCTGGGAGACAAGTTCCAATTGGCCTTTGCCCTTGCAGATTTCCTGAAAGAATTCCACACCATTGGATGGCTGCACGAGAATTTCAACTCGCATAACGTCCTCTTCTGGGAGTCGCCCACCAATAGCGACGGCAGTGAGCTGATCATTAGCCACGAATTGCGACAGCCATATGTGGTAGGGTTGCACAAGAGTAGGCCTGACGGCAGTTTCTGGCAAACGGATGGTCCTGGCAAGAACCTCGAGGACTATCAGCACCCTGAGTACGCCAGTGCGGAGCGCTATCGACAAACATTTGACTACTACAGCCTCGGGGTTGTACTTCTTGAGATTGGGCTGTGGCGTCCGCTCAGTAGTTGGCAGTCGAAGTTTCGGGATCTCGGGTTGGCCGAAGTTCGATCCGAGCTGATAAGAGTCTGTCGGACTCGACTCGGTGTAAAGATGGGCGTAGCGTATAGGGATGTAGTACTGCGATGTATGGACGGCAGCCTGGAGGGTGGCTTGGAAGAATCTGGGCCTGACGGAAAAGCCCATGTGTCATCGGATGGGGCCGCTGCACTTGGGCGCTTCACAGAGAGGGTTGTCCAGCCGTTGGAAAAACTTGCGGTAGCCTCGATTTGAGGCGTTTGGTAGGTTAACTATTAGGCATTGCGATAATTCAGTCCAAGCTTCCGTCTGTCTTTGAGTTAGCCTCGAGGAATCAGTATGCATAGGTAAGCCCAAAGTGCTGCAAGCTACGTGGGGGCTGCCCTTTTCAGTAAGGCACCCGCAGTCCAGAATGTCATTCTTTTTGTCACGTGTGTTGGAGTTCCGACAATTACTTAGCCAGTCAAGAAGGAACTTTGAATTTGTGCGCGTGTGGTTGCACTAAGCTATTCGTTACCCCTTGACCACCATTTGATGCTTATTGCGGCGAATGAGGTAATCGCACGTGTATTCAGCCTGTGGCCGGAGCAGCCTCTCTGACTGCTGTGCATACGCCACCTAATTCAGCAGACCCTTGTATTCACTATCTGACAATTTCTTTTCTGGGGGGCGGCTCAAGATATTCGACCGTAACTCCCAGTAGTGCCTTGGAGAGTCTCGGCATTTCGCCCCGCTTGCGAGGCTCTCACTTAACCACCCATAAGCCTTATGAGCCATTCTATTTCGGCTATATTTTATTTTTCCTAAATAAGTTGTCAGCTGCCAGCTTCCTAACGTTAGTAACCTGTATAAGACCCCACTCTAGAACCCATACGCTAAAAGCTACCGTATTAGGTGCGATTTTCAATCAATTATCATCATCATATTTTGTTGCTCTTCACTTACCTGCAACCTTGCGCACCCCAACAACAACAAAAACACCCTACCGCTGCGCCCACGAGCTCCTTCTTCAGGGTGCGCGTTCCTGTTGATTAGTGCAATATGGTACACCTTCCTCTGCCGCCCGAAGGCGGTCCTGGTGGCGAGCCCCGCGACACCACGGAGGGGTTGATGGCAGCCCGAATCGCTTCCCCCTTGCCTATGGCTATCAACTCGTGGGCCCATAAAGGAAGCTGAAGCTCAGGAAGGTCAGGAAGGTCAGGAACTAATTGACCTAACGGAGGATTAGTTGATTTATTTATTATTGTTGTTGTACGTCGTACTCCATGTAGTGTTAGAGTGCAACAGATATGTTGTTGCAATGCTAGTGTCAATTAAAAATGTTGCAAAACACATACAAATCAGGTGTATCAGGTGGGTGCAGGAATTTAGGGAGTATGAGTGGGGTCACTTACAATTACCAGGAAGCTAACAACTGTCAAGGTGGCAAGGAAAAATAAAACATAGCCGAAATAGGATGGCTCTAAGTAAGCTACTGTCAGATAAGTAGCGCAATAAAATGCGCACTTATCAATCCAGTCTTTTGGTGCAGTGGCTACGCGACAGCTACTGTATGCCAACACTGACCTAATTGCGCACGAGCGCCGTGCTGATCGAGTCCTAGCTCACTCTTTTGTATCAACTAATATCGTACAACTCACAGGGTATTTTCAGTTAGTCACCTCCACCCGCTCACTATTTCCCAAAGATGGCTAGGATGTAGTTCCCCGTACAAATTTGTACGGGAAATAACATCAGGGCAACATGTAAAATAGGATAAGCGTTACTTTGAGACGGGTGGGAAACAGCAGAGGAATTAATGGAGGTATTTTTCCATACAAAATGTATCGGAGTATACATACTAGCTGGTTAGGGAATCTCGTGGGGCGGTGGAGGTAACTAACTGAAAATACCCCTGTGAGTTGTAGCCTACTTGACTAAGTCTACATTTGTATCGTCCATCATTCAAACTTCTAATCCCCTTGTCAGAACTGTTACAAGTTTCTGATCTTATACATTATTACATTCCCACTCTATCGTTCGTTCCGCCCGATCTCTAAGCAGTCATTATGTCGTGCAATTCCGAATGGAGTTCCACCATCTTTTCGTCACCTACGCGCCTGGCTTCAGGCCTAGAAGTACTTGAATTGAATGCTGCACCTGGAAAGTTCAACTTCCTATCATTCCTCGCTACAGCTCAGAAGTTGCAAATCCCGTTCTTGCCCATTACCTGGGAAGCAGCACGGCAAGTCGTTGGCATCGGTGGGACGTCGAGAATTAATCAAGCCCTTGTCAATATTCAGACTAGTTTCATCTTCAAACGCATCCATGAAACAAGCAAGCGCGAAAAAGCAGAGGAGCAAATCTTCCAAATTCTCGTAAATGAGATCGCCGTACTTGGTCACACGGCCGTCCGAGAACACCCAAACATCGCTCAGCTGCAAGGGATATGTTGGGATATCTCTCCGGAAGATGATAAACCTTGGCCCGTCTTGGTCTTCGAAAAATCACAGTTCGGAGATTTGTATAACTTCGCAAGCTCGCTTCTAGGGAGGGAGATAGGGATCAGCGAGCGCCTCAAACTTTGCGTCGATATCGGAACCGCTATCACGGATATGCACTCCAACAGTAAGTAGTGTCCTTGCCATATGAATAACGTGGTAACTAAGGAACTCGGAGAAATCATACATGGCGATATTAAGCCGCAAAATGTGCTTATCTTCAAAGAAGAGTCTGGCGAATATAGCGCGAAGGTAACGGACTTTGGGTACTCAACTCGATACGCGGATAAGGCACACAGGATAAAGTTGCCGATATCACGGCCGTGGAACGCCCCCGAACACGATCGTCTCGCTCGTGAGTGGGTTCCACCACAGGCAGTAAAAACGGATATCTTTTCTTTCGGCATGCTATGTTTCTGGCTCCTATTCGAGCCATATCTATCAGGAAACGCGCCACTACCCCAGGAGATCAATGCGGCGGCGAACAAAATCCATGGGTTGACAGAAGATGCGCTCAGCAGAATCAAAGGAAACCTTCGGGAATATGCGCGGCAGTTTCTGACAGTAGAGACAGCCTTGAATGACACCCAGCGCACTTCGCTAAAGGAATTCTTCGATTCAAGCTTAAGTAACAATCCACAAGAACGGGGCACGGACCTCCGGGTTCTATTAAGTAATCTAGATCAGGATCGGTAAGCTATACATTCCACGCGAATATAAGTCAGCTAATGTAAGACCAAGGATGATACGTATAAAAGATCCCGTTATTGAAACGGAATACGCTTTACTGAACACCGACTTCAAGGTATATTATCTAAAAGCATTACAAACGTATAGGGCTAACTAATTACAGATCGAAAACTCGATGAATGACTTTTACCGCTCCGACTACCGAGTTCGTTCCTACATTGCCAAAAGGCTCTTGGAAAGTTATCCACATTTTCCTCCCCTCGCAACGCAAATGGCACTGTGCTACCATGTCGGTTTTGGCGTCCCCAGAAACGAGGAAAAATTAACCGAAATTCTGGAGCAATTTCATCTGAACCCTCAGTCTATCCATGAGATAATGGAACACAGCTCCGAAAAAGCTGAAACGCGTCCAGCTGTCATACTGCGTAAATTGTGGGGGATGGGTCATATCAACTGGGCAGACTTCAGCCACACTTATCTTGAAGAAAGGAAATTAGAAGAAGCGGAAAGGCAGGGTTTGCAAGAAATAAAAGATCTCGTGGAGGTAGTTGGGGAGGATAACATCTTGGTAACGACGGCAAAAAGCAGCATTGCAAATGTTTATGACATTCAAGGGCGGTGGAAAGAAGCCGAAGAGTTAGAGGTAGAAGTGATGGAAACGAGAAGGAAAATGCTAGGAACGGAACATCCCGATAAGCTGACGAGCATGGCCAACCTGGCGTCAACATATTGGAATCAAGGGCGGTGGAAAGAAGCCGAAGAGTTACAGGTAAAAGAGATGGAAACGAGCAGGAAAGTGCTGGGAACGGAACATCCCGATACGCTGACGAGCATGGCCAACCTGGCGTCAACATACAGGAATCAAGGGCGGTGGGAAGAAGCCGAAGAGTTACAGGTAAAAGTGATGGAAACAAGCAGGAAAGTGCTGGGAATGGAGCATCCCGATATGCTGACAACCATGGCCAACCTGGCGGTAATATACAGTAAGCAAGAGCGTTGGAAAGAAGCCGAAGAGTTACAGGTAGAAGTGATAGAAAGGAGAAGGAGGGTGCTAGGGATGGAACATCCCTCCACGCTGACGAGCATGAATAACCTCGCCTTTACATGGGAGAGTCAGGGCCGTCTTGGCGAAGCTATAGGCTTGATGCAGAACTGCTTTAATCTTCGACGACGAGTTCTCGGCCCAGATCACCCACATACGGTTGCTACTCTTACTGCCATAGAAGAGTGGCTGGCAGCGATCGAATATTTGGATAGCAACAAGACTACCGTGGAAACGGCGGGGACACCTGGGCTGCAGTAGTGCAACGACTCACGAGACTTCTTTCAGCTAAGGTTATTGTCATGTAATTATTCCAGGTACATATTATTTCTGATAGGCACATGCTCATCAACCGCGGTCGTAAATTCATTATTTTGTTAGGTTCCTTAATGTGAACAGCCTTTACCGCGAGCATTTTACAGTGCACTGTTGTCAAAAGACTGTTGCAGCAAGAGGGTGCCCGTAAATGATCATGTGCCTAGCATTTGGCTGGCCTTATAGAGATATTGATTGAATTGCGGCGTCAGGTTTGGCCCATGCCGTCAATGCGCCGATTTTGCAAGTGACTAGTACCGGACACAAGTTATACCGCTCAAAAGACAAAACGTGGCATAATGGTTTCCGCCCGTCGATGTCGAATTTGTCCGGCAGCGAACGAAGTCAAATCGCGGCGTCAGAAGTGAGACAAAGTGAAAGCAGAGATCAAGAAGGCTTTCTCAGCTTACATGCGACAGAAGTCATGGTGATAGACTGGCTCGCAGAACTTTCATGCGTAAGCTTTGGTCTGCTCCGGACTCCACGATTCGACTGGCCGAGGTGATCTACCTAGACCACTTCCCCCGTGCACTACATATCCAGCAATTCGCATCCCGCAAGTCCCGCTCTAATAATCATGAATTCCGCAGTGGGCACTCAGTGCGGAGCTAGTGGATTTGGGTGGTCAAACACCAATGCTTCCTCTTCTGGCACCTTGCATGTCTCTGCATGCAGTACGAAGTACACCTAGGCGATCATAGTTTGGGCAGGTGTACTCCTTCATTATTCTTCTACGTATGACCTGACTGAGTGCCAGATGGTCCGGAATGAGTTCGTCACACATATAGCAGTGCAGAAACCGGTAGAGCGGGAACGCCGGCTTCCGGCTCCTCACTGAAAGGGTCCGCTGATCTCCAGTGATGATATAACATTCACAGCCAACTGGTGCATCTGCAGTTTACGATCGAAAAGGGATAATTGTTGACCCTCATTCACCAACTCCACTTTGAAACTCACGTTCATGATTTGGATGATTTCTAGTACGGAGTGGTCCTGTCTACTCCGAGTTTCTATCTTGCTGTCCAGCCTTGTACATGTCGGCCAGCAGTGACGTTCCCGCCAACAGTGTGCTGGGCTTCTCAAACTCGACGAGTACGCCTCCGTCTAGGACTGCAACTTTGTCGAATCTTTCAATGTATCGCAGCCGATGGACGACGGCCAGAACAGTTTGGGTGGAGAAGTCGCTGTCGATGACATCCTGCATCACAGACTCTGTCAAAGCATCGACGCTTCGGTTTGGGTCAGTCAAAGCGCACCAACATGCTGAGACAAGTTAGAATTCAGCAAGCTTACCTGCTTGTGGCCTCGTCGAGTATCAAGATCTGACTTTTCCGAACCATGGCCCTTGCCAGACACAACAGCTGCCTCTCTCCCACAGACCACAAGGATAGTGACGTCTGCGCATCAAGGCCGCCACAATCCATTACTCTATCCCAGATCTTCAGGCGCTGCAGAGTCGAGACTATGGCCTCGTCTTGTACTTGACCTAGAGGGTCAATGTTGAACCGTATCGATCCAGGCATCAGAAAAGGCTCCTGCGGCACAACGTTGATGCGCGAACGGAGATCCGATGGGATCAAGCTCTGGGTCTCTACTCCGTCTATTGAGACAGAACCGGTGAAATTGATCATATGAAGTAAGCTCAATATGAACGACGTCTTTCCGCTACCCGAACGCCCACAAATCGCCACCTTCTCACCAGCGGCGATGGCAATAGAAAGATTTCTTAGGACCGGGTGACCGTCAGATCTACGATCAAGTCAGTCACGAAAGAAGGCATTAGCTGCACAAGGCCACTTACTTGTAGGTTGCCGTTACGTTCTGGAAGCAAATTGCACCTCTCGTCGGCCAGTTGTCGGGCCCAACTAGAGGCTGGCGTATTCCCAACTCTGTCTCCTCCGACGTCGTCTTCTCTACAAAGGACTTGACCCTTCCGACTGCACCGATCGAAGTCTCAAGCGCGGTCCAGGATTTGATGAGTAGGGTCAGGACTTGGTTGAAAGTCATTATCGTGACGAGCGAGACGCCGACGGCTCCCGGATCGAATGAGTCCCTCCATACCACCAGAATCGTAACAAGAACGGCCGCGAGTACTGCCACGATGAGATCCAATGCCAGGGCAAGCCATTGTTGAATGCAATAGAGTAGATACACTGGTTTCTGCGACCGGTCAAGCAGAGCATGGAGCTTCTGCCTGAATGCACTTTGCCATCCGAATGCGCGGACCGTGTTGGCGCCATTAGTCGTCTCGAGAAAGTGCAGATACACGGGGCCTTTTGCCTCAATGCCAAGTAGTCGCACCTGACGAGACGTCCGCAGATAAAACCGCTGCACGAAGAAGACGCTTCCCACAATCAAAGGCAGCGTCGCTGATAGATACTTGGCAAAGACGGCGAGAAGGATGACCTTGGCGACGCATTCGTACAGAGCTTTGATTCACTTAGCCGTGTCTAGGCCACTTTGTGCACGGCTAGTTGAACATATCAGACTCACCGATAATGTAATTGGCAGCGATAGTGGGAAGATCCAGGCCGATTAGCTCCATATCCTGACTGAAGCTTCAAGATGTTAGTCGTGGTAACGAGCAAGCAGTACTTTTCAACTTGCCGGTTGGTGATGGAGCCAACGTCAGTTTCCTGAAAGAAGCGCAAGGGGGCGCTAGTGGTCGAGTCAGTTTCTCGTCCCAGGGTGTTTTGTTTTGTTTCGACTCACCTCATTGTCGTCTTGAGAAGATCTTCATGGAGGTGCTTAGCGGTTCTCGATATGATAGTGACGAATATGAGCCTAAAGGGGTAAGTCATGTTGTGATACTTTGTCGAACTCTTTGAGTAGTGAACTGACCACAACTCACTGAGCAAGAAGCCTGCTCCGAGGAAGCCCAGCCCGACGTATACGCCCAAGTACAGCCCATCGTTGCTACGGCCCTGACTCTTTGCATTGGCGGCGGACCACCAATCGACGACGACGACTACGCGTTGTGAGTGTAAGTATTGCGATCGATGCCAGCACTGGGGTCAATTTCCAAGCAAACGTACCGGAGAATTCGGTGCAAAACACCCACAAAGCCACCATGATCAGCATCGTGGCGACAGTCCCATGACCCCCAGCTCTGGAATAATAGCTGTAGACGGAAAAGTCCCCAGTCTGACGCTTCAGATCCTGCTCTTCCTCGTTGAGCTCCATGAGTGCTTCTGGGGCAGTTGTGGCTACATTATTCGCGGAGTGCGAAGGTTCCTCGTCGGATGAAGATGTCTCAATCCCACCCGACTCTGACGGCGACTTGAGTTGGAGGCCGGCGACATATCCGTCCGGCGCTCTCAATAGGTCTATGCTACCAAACTTGGTGATGGTGCCGTTCTCCACAATAATGGCATCGTCAGCAAGGGATATGAGGGACGCTACACGACTGTCAGTTGGGGCCTGCTTCCCTGTCGCTTGAGACAGAATGCCCACTTACGGGCATGAGTAACGAGCACTACGGTAGTCAGGCTTCTGCGAAGAAGTCCCTGGCGTCCCAGAAGCCGTTCCGATATAAGTGCAGCGTTGCGGGCGTCGACGCCGCTAAAGACGTCGTCTAGGAGGATAAGCTTCTTCCTCGAATAGACGGCCCGCGCCAGAGACTATGTGTATACAGATTAGAGACTGATTCAACGATTGATAACAGCCACAGATTCTTGTCACTCACGACGCGCTGCCTTTGGCCACCGCTCAAATTGCTGCCGCCGTTCCCAACTGGAGTACGGTCTCTTTGTCTGAGAGTGGCAATGTCGCTCTCCAGTCCACAGGTCCAAAGAACTGTCGCGTACCACTTTTCATCTACTAGGCCCGAGGCGTCGGCCACAATGTTGTCTCGGACGCTGCCATTGATCAACCATGGCACCTGGGCACAGTATGCAGCCGTGGAGAAGCGTCGGTCAGTATCACCGCCCAATGAGACTGTCTCATCAAGTAAGCTTTCCAAAAGAGTCGATTTGCCGCTCCCTGTTGGTCCGAGAACGACCGTGAAGCGCCGTTCATAGATGTCAGCTCTGAGGGTTTTGAGGATTGCAGGACCAGCCTTTTCCCACGCAATATCCTGGTTGCGGAAACGGACAAGGGGCTGGTCGACGGTTGTCTGAAGACCACTCGGCTGCATTGTGGCCAGTTCCACTTCGGATCCTGTCTTGTCGTCTCCCAACGGTGCTTGGTGAGAGCTCGGGATCTCCAGTAGATGACGAGGTCGAACAGGCTGGCTGCAGTACTCTTGAATCCGGTCAAAGCTGCTAAAGCACTGGATGAGGGCCGGGATGGCTTTTATAAAGGTCAGAGCTGGCAATGTGACAAGAGCGATGAGAGACAGTGATGCGAATGCCTGTCCTGCAAGAATCGAGTTGTCATCCCTCACGGCAGCTATGGCGTAAAATGCGGCAAATGTGAGCATCGGTGCGAGGTTCTGCGGCAAGACGGCTGTGCACGCGAAGGGTCAGTTACGACTTGTACGGATTTGATGGGGGAGGTTGTCGTTTAGAACTCACAGGAGAAGATGATGCCGATGAGAATCTTGCGGTATCTCGAGGAGCTGTCGATTTCGACTGTGCGAAAGTTGCTAATGATGTTGGACATCTTTTCGCTGAGCCCAAGCATTTTCACGGTCCTCATGGCCCCGATCATGACGGTGGTGACGCCCAATCGCCTTTCGACGTTTTCAATCCACACTCGTTGGGCAGCCTTGGCCCAGGCTGAAAACTTGAATGTGGCCAGCACGAATACTACAAGGCAATATGTTAGCATGAAATGACACGAAACATCAATGACGGCAGTGGAGATCTCACTGAAAGTAACGACTCCCGGGACAAGGCATGCGAGAGACACCTGCCTCTGCAGCAAGAAGATGGCAATGGCAATGTCTACGAGCGATGCCCAGACCTCGTGTATTGTCTGGAAGTTAAGGACGATGCGCTCCACGTCGGTACCCATGAGGGTGAGGCCGTTGATGCTGCCGAGGTCAACGGCTCGCGCCTCGACGGTTTGCTGGTAGATGAGGGCTATGAGGCCACCCCTCAAACGGATGAGGAATCGAAACGTCATGTACCCGTATAGCGCTGTCGATGCCTATAGTGGTCAGCTCAATGTACGACTCGCGTACGAGAGATTGCAGCTTTCTTACAGCCATGCCGAGATATACGAGTGCATAGGCACCTATCAGGCCTCGGCCAAAGTCGTCTGGCACGCCCTTGTCGCCCACGAAGTGGATGAGCTTGGTGATCATGAAGGGCTGTGCGAACTTAAGGGCGCTCAAGATGAGGCGTGGGATGATTGCCGACAGGAAAGAAGGGGCATAGGCGCGGAAGCATGCCACCAGTAGACTGCGTTTCTGAGTCTTGTCATCTGTAGTGAGGCAAGTGAGCAATGCTGCTTCTCGTCCAAAACAAATTCAGGGGCTTGACTTGCACTTGGACCAGGTACTGGCCAGGTTTTCTCGTAGAGCCTCCGAGTCGAGGCGGTAGTCGAGGTCTGGGAGGTCGTCGACGGAGAGCATGCTGTGATATCCGCGGCTCAGGGTCCCGAGGAGCCAAGAAAAACCGACGAGATTCCAGAATCCGGTAAATGGCTCCGGACCAGAAGAGCGAAACTTTTCGGGGAACCTCAGGGCGTTTTTCTTGCCAAGAGACTCTGCGAGCAGGACACCAGCGCCCTGGAGCAGGACGAGAGTCTGCAAGACTGCCGGTCCCGTCGAATGCGGTATGAGCCACAGGCTCCTGACGCGTGCGACATTGAGCAGGGAGATGAGGGCAAAGAAGATGGCGAGTAGTGCCGAGGGCTGCTCGGAGCGGTGGTGCTGGAGCCATGAGAGGCTGGCGGCGGCGAGGGTGGCCACGACGGCGAGCACATCAGCGGCGACAGAGGCAGGGGTGTGCAGCTGCGGCTGCCGGGATCTGAGGGCCAGAAAGATTGTCTGACATGTAAATAGTACGACATACAGAGCCTGGGTTTTTGAAGATCATTAGTCTCAGGGTATAGGAGCAGGATGAGGCGGGATATGCCTGTTTACTTACAGCCTTGACTGCGACTGATTTTGTGCGCCTAACGACATCCTGGGCTCTGAGGAGACGTGCGACTGGTAAGACCAGGAGGACGAGGAGGACGGCGTTTGGCGTTATGGCAAATAAGAGATCCTGGAAGTAGAGGGTAAAGTCAAAGGAGCGGCATGACGGGTCGACGCGAGGGCCAATGGCTTGATCGCAGTGCGACATGGTGATGATGGGAGGGGACGCAGCAACAGGGTGAGGCTACCGGCTATTCAAAATATACATTGACGAGCAAGGAGGAATGGGACAAGTCTTTCTTGTGAAGATATTTCCACTATATGAGGCTATCGCGCCATTTGTGCGTGTATGTTGGTTGAGTCATCAGCCAACGTTGTCAGGTGAACGAGCTTGGAAACGGGTAGGGGGCCGGAATCCTGTTGTACCCCGCATTTCTCCAGGAGGTTCTGGCAATACAGTCAGTATATGGTTTAAGACCCAAAAGAGCACGGATCATCAAGAAAAAGAACTGCACGTAATAAGCAATCATTCACAATCTGGAAATGCATTTGCGCCCTTCGTAATGCTTTTCCATAGGGGGTGCGCTCGTGGCTTAAGGGCTACTGCGAGACTGCGTGGCATGACGGTACAAAAATGGACCGATGTGTCAGCGTTTGAATCCGCAATGAAACAACTTCCACCTTCTTCTTCATGGCCCGACACGCAGTTGACTTGCTACTGTTGGGAGACGGTGACTTGACGCGATGACCTTGATTTGAAGGTATAAAAGATCTTTTCAACTGTGCCACAGACACACTTGAGATCTGGTCCTCCAGCCTTAAAAACTTGCGACGAGACACCTAGATGGCGTCCGTCGCAGATATCATGGCCAGACTCGACTGCAGCGCCGTCTTTCTCGTCGTCGTCACCCTCGCCGCCTTCTTCGTGCCCATTCTCCTACTCTTCCCGCCGGACCCATCCAGCCCAGCGAGGCCCTCGCCCAGACTCACTCCAAGCTCGGTCTCTCGCCCTCGCAGGGCAACCTGCTCACTCAGCACTCACAACAAGAGCACCGCCCACGCGATGAGCACATCTCGTCATCAGCCAAGATATACGCTCTGTATCTCTTAATAAGCTTCCATAAACGGGCTGCTAGCGCGTTTGGTGGGGCTAGGCCTGTGCGTCGAAGGTTCTAAAAAGCTTAGCTCAGCTAGCTCAGGCCTCCCTGGCTCGTTCTCCATTTTATATAATACCTGAAAGTAAAGCACTTAAACCTTAAGTAATCATACTGTTTATTAGATATTTCCATATGTCAGATAAGTAGCAAGATAAAATCTTGCACATAACACTTAGATAAGCTTATCGCAAATGATCTTTTGGTGCGGTGGCTAGCTGACACCATACAATACCGTGGATTAATAAGATCAAAGTCCCCAGCCTAGAACGAAAAAAGCAGATTAGGTTTGAGAGTGTAAGAGGTCAAGGCGATATGGAAGTGTGCAGTTGCGGATAAAGCTACAGTGCTTTGAATTTTCCCAACGCTCAGATCCAGGCTAATCAGTTTTCATTCGTCATAGAGGTGAAAACTGAAGGCGGCGTTAGTAGTATCTTTTCTTACGACAGGGTTTTGGATCTGCAAGGATGACAGTTTTGTATATTCAACCCTTTAAGATGGACAGTAGATACAGTCTCATTATGCTGTAAATCTATTATGCTCATCTGCTTCGAAGCATTTACGCGCGAGATCTTGATCGTATAAAACCACGTGACGGCTTCTTTTGTTTAGCCCGCCCCGTACTACGAAGTCAGGATACTTGTTGTTTCATTTAGGATGGAAAGAATCTTTCGCTTCATAAGGAATAAGGTTAGCATAAAAATAATACGAACAAAGAAAGGGTACACATAAGGTACATACGAAGAGGTAGCCTGGTGTTAATCTGTCAGCGTGAGGACACCGCCTCAGTTAGGTTGACCACGCCAAAACGTTATTTTTACCACACTAAACGCTTTTCGGCAATACCACCGCTTATCACCGGTTCCCCCACCAAACTAAGTAGGCCGTCAGGAATTTGACGACAGAAGTGTGACGGCTATGGGCTTAACCAACTATTAAACCTAGTCGTACGGTTTATGTTGGCAGTGGTATCGTGGGATTCTGAGTAATAAGGTGATAGTCTGGTAATAGCAGATAACCGTAGGTGATCTGGGTAACTAAATTTTATTGCAAGCTGATGCTATCTAAACTATGGAAATAATGAGCGTATATATCCTAATTGGGATCCGTTTGGATCCGTTCATCCTTTCGGATCCATACCGTATAAGTGAACTGGATTTCCATGGATCAGGGGATCCTTTCGGATCCATACCTTCCAAATGCATAGATCCTTTTGGATCCGGGGATCCGTTCGGATCCATATCACGTGACCTGAAGTCTTGCGTCGGGGACAATCTACTCAACCTCCTACCGTGAGCCAAGCTTGTTTGGTCATAACAAGAAGGTGAGGCTACCCTGGAGGATGTGAGGGGACTTTTGCCAGCAAAAGTGTTTGTGGGAAGGCTCAATGAAGAATAGGGGAAATCTCAAGTTGTGTCTATTGATGCCATATCAAAGCTGTGTGCTTCCTGCAACAGCGGGGGAATATAATGGCTATATATATTCGTGAATAACCTTATTATTAAGCATATTAACCCATTACTGATCGGGGGACGAATATGTTATAGTACAGGAATAGGGGTTCCTGTCCTTGGAGAAACCTGCCCTGGTGCGGGCCCTGCGCGGCTGATCTTCGGGTGAGAGAAAGCTTGGCTTTCCCCGCCAAGATCAAGGTGATCTACAGTAGGTGATCTAGGTGATCTGGACCAGATCACACAGATCCACGACACACTCACTTAATGGAAAAGGGTATATAACGAACGGTTTCCTATGTACATAGCACCTATTTAGTTTCGCTCCTTAGCTATCAATCTAAGCCTTCAATCAAAGGCATCGTTCTCCAATTAAGGGAAGAGTCTGTAAATCTCTTTAACGAACAAACCCCCGAATTATTCATTATGCTATTGTTACCTGCAAATCAAGACCCCATTTCGGATACTGCTCATACCTCCAGGTGGATGTATGACAGGTTCGTTACAGAATAATGAAAACGTATGATCATCGCGGAACTGTATCGGAAAGGAGGTTTGGTCGTCCGGAACCCGTGAATTCCGACATGCCCATAATATATAAGAGTAAAAGGTGCATACCTCAGATAGTAAAGTGACGAGCTATAAATCGATATTTATAATATGGGCTCTTTTGTGGATCTTGTATGTCAGTTGCTCAAGTATTAAATCCTTGTAATGCGTGGTAGGATTTATGCTGGGACCAGGCCATCGCTAAAGTAGGATTTGGCGACCTGGGTGTGGGGGACTGCCAACGTCGGTCAAGGATGAGTGAGTATATGCACATCCCGAATGGGGCTCTGCTTCGAACATGCTAGATTGACCAACGCATGTTATAGTTTGAAAAGGTGGTGGGGACAGGCAACTGCGTCCGATATGATGAACATATTAGCCGGTGCATCATGCCTATGTGTCCTCGGGTGCCAGAAGCCTACACAATAAGCGGTAGCGGCGAAGACGCTAACCTAAACCAGCAGTACACTTCAATAAACGTCGAATTCTTGCTATTTGAGTGGCTGCAAAATTCCTATTCATTCCACAGCCAAACTGAAAATGTAATTACCGCTTATTGTGTAGGCTTCTGGCACCCGAGAACATAGCTTAGACTAGCACCTGACGGGCCTTTCTAATCGCCAGAGAAACGCGTTGAGCTGTCGGCATTGGCGTATCTAAGCCATTACACTTCTGGGTTAAAATATGAGATAATGCCCACCTAATCTTCTCGATCTAATCTTAACGCATATCATCCTCCTCGCAATTGCCAACACGCTTCGAACACTGGACTTGAGCCGTTTCGCCACAGGCACCAAGGAGCAGCGCCAGCAGTTCGTAGGGCTCCTGTCCAGCTTTGAAGAGACTGGTTTCGTCAAGCTTATCGGCCTTGGCTTCGAGCAACAAAAACTGAATGATCTGTTCACCTACCTTAGCCTAGTTGACACCCTTCAGACACATTCGTAGAGCCGTTGACATTACTACGTTTTTAGAGCAAGATGTTCCTCGACCAGTCCCTTGAGGCGAACAATGAAACACCGAAGGTAACAGGGCCTAAGCCAGTTATGCGTGGGCATACGGGACTCTCGATCGAGTACACCTTTAAGCTTCACACTGATGAAAAAATTAGAGTCATGACGGACACGAAGGTTCGTACATGCACCCATAACATAACGTGCCTCTAGAAGCATCCGAGGCTGATCGTGGCATGCAAGAGCATTTTGACTAAGGCCCTGCGGATGGCCGAAAGTATCCAAACAAATGGCCCAAGCGCCCCGAAATGGCTTGCTTCCGGCCTTTTGCGGAGGCCTTCTACGAGCAGTGCAACGCTATCTGCCTTACGCTGGTCAAGGCTTTAGAGGTCGACTTCGGAGTCGCGGACGGGTCGTTGGTGGAGCGGTGCATTCCAAACGCTACGGACCTCCGCCTGGCCCACTACCCTCCGATCCCTATCGCGGCGCACTCGGACTTCGGCATCCTCACGTTGCTGTTCCAGGACAGCACGGGCGGCCTGGAGGTTGAGGACCGGTTCAGCCCCGGCACCTTTGTCCCTGTGCCGCCGACCGACACGAAAGAGATGATCGTTAATGTAGGCGACACGTTGCAGCGCTGGACCAATGGTAGGCTGTTCGGCGGCGCGCACGAGGTTATCATTCCGGAGTCGATGAGGGGGCCGATGGGGTCGTCCTGCCGGAGAGGTTTACCATGGCCTATCTCTTCAAAGCGCAGCGCACCGTCTCGGTCGGTCCGTTGCGCAAGTTCATCACGGTTGACAACCGGCGAAATATCCCGACATAAATGCTCTCGAGTTTCAGCAGCGCCGAGACAACATTCTGTATATTTAAGTCTTAGACTAGATAATCCACCTATGCTGAATCGTACTGCTGTTCCTTGCGGAATGGAAATCCCCTCGTTTGAAACGTAATGAGCTTGCGAGTGAAGTAGAACGAGTGTTATTGTGCCGTTCGTTTTTCGTATAAGTCTCGTCCTCCTTTAGGAAATTGTGCCAAGATCCTAAATAAAAAAGGAGAGGTATATAGTTCGTTAAGAACACGTGGTTAGCAGATATGACGATCTGTAATATCCGAAGTGTCGCAGAATAGAGTTATTCCGGGGCTACCACACTATATATATAGAGCTTTCTAGCCACCGATCTCTAGAGCCCGAACTATCCTTGACAATTTACATTTTTCACACTCCATGCAACCTTTCCTCGCGACCAGCCTAACTGTGAGACGAAGTCGGTCAAGGAATCGAAACAGGCGGTAATATGGCAGGTGTAGTGATGAAGAATAAACCAATCCTATTATTTGTGCCCGCCGTAGAGATGATTGTTACGTAAACACTCGCCCGAACATTCATGCGCACCTGATGCTCCCGGCAGTTCAAAGTATAATTGTATGAGATAGTAGTAGACCAGATCCGAACCTTTTGAATGCTCTCGCATCAGGCTGATAATCAGGAGCACTAACTGAGCTCGTCGACTACCAAGGCCGCCCCTCCAACCATTGCGTCAACGACATGGCGAACAAGCAAGTCCCATCTCCAAGCCTAGCCTCGACCTCAAAAGTCCACATCCCCGTCTTTACGAACACGCTCGGAATTGAGAAGTCGGTTACGATGTCGTTGCGGCCGCTGCTGGTTATGTAGTCCACGAACGCGCCGTCGGCATCGCGGATCGAGAGGTGAGCTGCGTCACCGAAGGCCGTGGTGCGGAGGGGTATAGTGTAGGTCCTGGGGTCCCCATGCTGACCGTCCGGAAAAACAACGGAGAGGGTAAAACTAAGGGTTGCGTTGGCGAGGCCGTCAAGATGGTCCACATCCTTTTTCTTGGATGGAGGGATTTCGCCGCGGAGGAAGACGAAGAAAAATTGGTCGCTGGGGAATATGTTAGCGGTAGTTTTGTGTTAACTATGAGCAAGCTCAGGTCGAAGAAGGTCGGTAGGCATGTAGGGTTGGGGAAGAGGCAAGAAAATGTTATGTCGTACACGGGGATGGGCGACGGAGCGATCTCAAGGAATTCGACCTGGAAAAGTTGGTCCACCTTCGGCACCGGGCCGTAAGTAACGTTGTTGTGCCCGGGAACCTTAAGCGCGCCCTCTGGTTCGGCCGTGACTTCAAACTGGGCCAGAGGCTGTTGTTCGATGATCGGGCTAGCGGCAGCCAGAGCAGCTCGAAGAGTCAGTATTTGTAAGAGAAATGACTTCATTATTGATGGTTGGCCTAAAGACCGGTTGTGCGATATGGAAAAGTCACTGTAAGCGGAGATGCAGACGAGTTGCTAAGGGGCAGTTCGGGACACTTCAGCAACACGTAATTACCTGTTGGGAATCAGCATCAGCATCAGCAAACCGTTCGTGTCCATCAGCACCATCTCCACTTTTTTGGCTGAAAATGGCTGGTTTTTCTTGGCAGGCCCTGACCAATGATGTTCAATCAGCATGCTGAAAACCCCCCACTTCAGCCTCAGCAGCCTTCGAGGTGCGGAAACTGCTGCTTGATAGCGCCCGGACTATCCTAGGAGCCTGTTGCTAGCCTTAAAGAGCCTGTTGTTAGCCCTAAGCCATCCATTTTGCTGTATATCTTGATGACGCCATAGACTAAGACCTCCGTAACTGTCGCTTTGTAATCTCGTGATGGTACTCAACGCTCTTCGCGATCGATAATCATGGCGGTGATACGAAAACGCGCCGCCGTCGGCGAAGGCAGCTCGTCGAGATCGCTGCTTCACTCGTAGCCCTTAACCCCCATATTCAACACCATATATTATCGAAAAACGGTAACGATTCAGCTACATCAAGACGTAACAGTGGCCGAAACCCGTTCGTTCATATCAGCCGACTGAAGCGAAACTCAAAAGAGTGGGAACACCAGCAATCAGCAGTTCCACTTATTTAGGTCGTGCTTATTGACAAGTTGGCACGGGCCATAAGTATCAGATTCTGAAGTGTCCCGGACTGCACGTTACTATAGTACGACGTGGGCTGGGGAATTGACGTCACATAAGTACATTCGGCAGATAAGGATAAGGAATCCTTGGCAACGGCCGGCCAAAGCTAATGCAGACCAACGCGCCCCGCCTTCTTGGTTCCCCAGACGGAATATTTTCTTCGAAGTTACAGTAGATACGATCCGTTTGCATTAGCCTGTCTTGGCCTGCATTAGCTTTCGCCGAACTTGGTAATCTTTTCTTCGCCTTACCATCATGTCGTGACACTTGGCGAGCCCAAACCCCAGTCGCTACAATGTCAACAACGACGGGAACAACAGCGACGACGGCACCGTCTTTATCTTCCTCGCCTTCTCGACCCTCTCGACCTTCGGCGGCGTCATCATCCCATAGCGAGCCCGGCTCATTGATCCGTGCATTATCACAGAACCCAAGCCTCCGGGCCCATCCTCTACAGTGGTCCCAAGAACATCTCGTTCATCTTGATTGCCATTTCATTACCCACTCATCTTCCGCAATTTTTATCTCTCAATATCCACATCCTCCCAATGATACCGATCACGCCGACACACTGCAAGGTCTCGGTAGCACTCTTTTCGACAGCACTCTTTTCGACAGCACTCTTTTCGACAGCACTCTTTTCGACAGCAGAGTGTCCATTAGCGCCAAGCAGAGAAAGGTGGGCCGGGCTATGGACAAATATGGGTTGAGTCTGATGGAGGATCGACTTGTTTTAGAATTTAGCGCGATTTCTGGCCCTATTGACCTACCCGGGGCCGAGATTTTTGGCTTGAAAGCCGTCGAGAATTCCGACTCCAATCCTTCCTAGTGAGCACCTACCCACTACTCTTTTTGTTCGGACAAATATTAACAGTACCAGTGGTAGCAGGAACGAACGCAAAACCGGCGGTGGCATCACTCTGCCTTGTCTCGCATATCTCGATCCCGAAGCCATTCCGCCCAAGAAACCACCCCGTATGAAGCGGTTAAATCCACCAAGGACAACCAAAAAGACTCCACCCATATCGCACCGACACCCCTACATCATGGCGCTACTGATCGGACTAGCGCAGAAGGCTCACAGGATAGCTGCTACATATCATGTGCAACCGCCCAAGAGCTATCATGTATTGCTCTTGGGGGGTGATGATAAGGATGACGGTGGCGGCTTTGAATCTGACGTCGACACTGGCGCCGTCAAGCAACGGAATACAGATAAGAAGACGGAGATGGGGAAAGAGAACGGGAATAAGTCACTACGACTCTACAGCGCGTCCATAGCTCCAAACTTCCTAGCCAAGTTTGGAACGCCACATGGCAGAGTCGGAGTCAACAGCAGTCACAAGCCAACATCAGGTTCAATACCAACAAGGCCAGAGACACGGGGAATGGGAGATGGGGCCATGGCATCTGAATCAGTCAAGTTGATTGCCCGAGAACTCAGGTACCCCTGCCCACGGGAAGCGGGGGTTGATGAGGGGGAAACGGAGAGATACATGTTCCATATCGCCTTGGATTGTATTGGGAAAGGTGATTATGATTGTACTAACGAGGACAAGGGAAACGGCGACGTCGACGGTGGAGAGGACACAAAACATAGCACGCATCAATATGGAAGCGTCTCGGATCGAGGTAGGACCTTGAAAACCTTGAAGAGGAAGAGGCAGAAGGGCTATGACGACTAACAGCAGGGAATTCCTATCAAAAAAAAGAGAAGAACTAGAGCTAGGACTAGGGAGAGACTGTAGATGATCAATTGGAGTTTCCCGCTCTTGCGTAGCACTATAATTACCACACCAACTTATTCGCCACGGGACGTCCAGATAGAGTAGACGATCACCGCCAAATAATTAAGTGGGATAGTCACGTCTGGTAATAGCAGATAACCGTAGGTGATCTGGGTAACCAAGTTGTATTGCAAGCTGGTGCTATCTAAACTATGGGGGTAATGAGCGTATATGTCCTTGTCTTGGCTCGAGGTACTCAAACCGGCTCGAGCCACTCACAGCGGTCGAGCCTCCTCGAGCCCATCGAGCCGTTTTACCGGCTCGATTGGCTCGAAGTACCAAGCCCTCCTTTCTCCAACTAGGCTCATCGAGTCCCTTCGAGCCGGTCACGCGACCCGAAACCCTTATCGGGGACGCACCCCGCGTCCTCCGACCGTCCGTCAATGAGCCAAGCCCTTTGGCCATAACATGTTTCGCTTTCGACTAATCAAAAAACTGGGAATTGCCCCGGATGCAGGACTGTTAATATATAATGCGACAGTTAATAGACTATACGGCTCATTAATGCCGATGTCGCCCTGTTACAGACGAAACTGCGGTATATGGATATACATAACCGCTGGCTACGAAAAGCCGCAAAAAGGGACGTGATCAAAGTGGATTATACGCCTGCGGGCGATATGTTGGCTGATGGACTGATTAAGGCCCTGTTAGGCGAACCCTTTAAGTACTTCAAAACGCAACTAGGACTAGTGGACATTACGGAAGCCTCGATCGGCGGAGGAACACCCTGTGAATGATTTCAGAGGAGGAATTGGCTGATCAGGAGGATTTAATCGCCAGAGGAGAGGTGGAATGGAAAGCCGTAGCTCTAGGAAGTGATGAAGTGTGACGATCAACGCCGTGACTACGTCAAGGTGTTAAGGGGGGTATGTCGGCTAGCAGGGGGCGCTAACGCACCCAAGATACAGAAAGGCTCCCTCTGATCCGGTCGAGGGTAGTAGTAGTAGTAGTAGTAGTATTTAACGCCGGGGGACCGCCGCGTAACAGCTATCCCGTAGCCTCTCTTAGGGTATCTGGGTGTGCTAGGCTAGGTGTAGCTAACTAATTAATCTCTTACTTTGTAGTTGTAGAGCCTATTTAACAATTTGTGTCTGAAGACCGACGGCGGGGGGTACGCTGCTGAGGGGGAGCTTAGCCTTGGACTAGGCCCCAGACCATCATCGCATAGTGCTGCAATTCCGGAACACTGATAATTATATCCTCCTCCTGTGGACCCGGATTTCGAAGAAAAAGGAGCTCGAACTTTAACGCCAATGCCC
This sequence comes from Monosporascus sp. CRB-9-2, assembly GCA_004155915.1. Taxonomy (NCBI): domain Eukaryota; kingdom Fungi; phylum Ascomycota; class Sordariomycetes; order Xylariales; genus Monosporascus; species Monosporascus sp. CRB-9-2. Next base: position 17,332 of record QJOA01000535.1, on the reverse strand, counting down.
CTCTAGAGACATCGTATGATACAGGATCCGTAGTTTCGTTGCGGCTGATAGTTATCCTCTGCCGTAATACGGGTTGAAGTCCCGCCGCCTGTGCCGCCCGCCTGGTTGTCGTAGCTCCTAGACGGGCTGGCGCCGCCTCTTCCTCCCATGTTTCCAAGATGATCTCGTGCTGCCTCCGATCGAGTTTGGCAAGTATCACGATCTTGACATCGTGATTTGACGTGGAAAACCACCAGCGCATGTCCGCGTGTAACCCCGCCAACGATTGTGAATGCCCAGCCTCGATAACTAACGTTGGCCATTGACCGACTCCATGACGTTCCGGATACGGGCCACCAGCGGAGTCACCTTCTCCACCATCCCCTCCGGGACGGTCCCTTGCTGGAAGTGTAGTAGCGCCCACGGGTGCCCAAGCCTCATCTAAATTCCTTCGCAGAAGCTGCGCTTCAAGTCGGCGGTTAAGCTGGAGATGGAGGATTTCGTGAACCCTGGTTGGAATAGTGATGATGAGGATTTGCGAGTTGGCATGATAGCGGCGAAAACGAAATTTACGCCCACGGATCGCTCTTTCTCTTTCGATCTCGGCGAAATGGCTGGGAGATACATCTAAATAATCAGTATACGATAAAATTAAAGGTAGCGGTTTACATACGTGTGACGGTAAGAATATCTTCAGCAACGTAATCGATCGCCCGGAAGAGATCTTGTACATTCGTAAATGGTATGATCCGGTTTTCGTCTTGTTCTGGTTCTACCGGAGTAGGGATTGGCAAGGCCGACTGGGCCGACGAAGGCGCTGTTGGCCTCGGCGTGATTAATGCCATGTGAAGCTGGTGGAAAGTTCAAAAAAGTACGAGGTTCCAGTGATGCTAAGAGTGTTGTATTGGGAAAGGATCTGCTAGCGTGGCTCGGAGAATAGAGAAAAATAACTATTGTGGGTGCACGTGGAACTAGGCAGATTAGATTGATTGGGACAGTTACGTCATAGGTTACGTCCCATCATTTCGGTTTAGCATTTTAGAGCAGTTATTGTAGCAGCTTGCTTTTATACTGATAACCATCAATACACGTAGAGCGACACAAGCATACTCCGCATGCTTGGCTTGTGGCAATTATTCACAGCGCCTCGGAATTAATTGATACCATAATAGTCGGACACGAAACTCAAGCTTACCAAAGTCCATTTCCGTTTCCAAAGCTGAGTTGGTGCTGAGCCATGGCTGAGGCGGGCTAAGCCTGGGCTGAGGTGCCTGAGCAGGCCCACTTTTGGGATCGCAGACCCTGCAGGGGTCCCTGATCTGGGACAATGTCCCTTGTTTTGGGACCCGGCTGGAGTTTTCCACGTCAAATGTTTCTGATTTGCAGTTTCGTGAACCCGAGAATTTGGAGAGTGCTGCATTCGACGTTGTCACTTGCCATCACTCTATTTTCTTGTCTTAACGTTGACTCAGCCAGACGGACGCAGCCGCTCCTGGGGCTGTACTTAAAGCGCCATTCTTTGTATGAATAAGTCGCTTTTTAACCTATATCCGCAGTCTTTGGATAACCAAGTTTTCGAACTCCTAAAAGTCAACTATGTTCCATACCGAGCGTCACCGACAGGCGGATTATGCACGGATTTGTTCGCATGAATTATTATTATGTTGTGAAGATACGCAGCACTCCACTGAATGTTATTGGTATATCGATGTGTGTGTTACTAACGATGTCTGGGAAGGATCAGGATGATCCATGTTGTGTGTAGATACATGTGGGGTGCGTGGGTCTAGTGCAGACGCGTTAGGGTAAGCGTTGCACAGGCCAACCAATCAGGTGCATACCAACGCACCAGATCCCCCAACATATGTCGACATATGTCGGCTTACTATAATTGAATTTCTCTTTCTTGCGCCCAAGCTTTTGTTAGACACTGCGTAACCTTGGATTGTGTGCATTGATTGTTGTAATTATTGATCATGGAGTCCTTTGACCGCGTCGGTCAGGGCTTATACTAGCGAATGTGGCTGGTGTAGTCCCCACCCTGAGCCACAGGTAATCTCCGTGGCGTCCTGTTTATCTTAGGACCCCTGATATCTAACAAGATCATCTTCGTCCGAAAATCGCTCTAGTATTTCGGTCCGGAGAGCTTCCGCCTTGAGCATAGTGTCTTCCACTGGCCTATCGCCGATTTTCAGCGGGTGGGGATTTTAGGCTAGGTCCCAGCTTGTGCCAGCTTACGATCTTGTACAACTGGCTGTCAGTAGAAGCCCTGTTGATAATCTTTCCAGTACTGCCTTTTCGCTTTGCGGACTAGCGAAAGGAAATGCCGGTGCTCCTTGGTATATTCCTGACTATCGGGTGAGCGCAGTACTTCCGAGGCCTTGTACGCATCGTAAGCCTTCTGGCACTCCTTAGTCCACCAGGGTGCCGAATGTGCTCTGTCTCTAGCCCGTTTGCCTACCGCCTTTAGAGCGGACGCGAAAACCTCGTTTAACCTTTTTACACAATTATCAAGTTGCTCCGCCGTTTCAGCGCGAGTCACTTCCGGTAACGATGCCGCTCCAGTCGTGGCCAAGCCGCCGAAACGGCCCAGGTCCTCTTCCCGTACCTTGTACCGGAACTGGTCCGGCGCCTCTTGCCCTCGGCCCGGGATAGTGGACAGGAGGGTGTAATGATCCGATCCCGTAGCCATACTTTCTACTACTGTTGTTTCTACAAAAGGGACGTTCGAGAAAACGAGGTCAAATACGTGCCCTGCTCCGTGTGTGGGCCGGCCGGGTACCCCCGTAAATGTCATGCCGCTGATAAGAAGCCATTGTACTAAGTCAGCGCCCCTATTCCGCCCTTCGACTCCAGGTTCGAACTCCGGGTGCCAAACGTTCCAGTCTCCTCCAATAAGACAGTTGTTCGGCGGTGTTAAGTTAGTGACATAATTCATAACCTCGTCGCTGTGGGTCTCTCTGTAGACATTTAGGAGGGCGTAACCGTTAACGTCAAGCCAGAGCATGTCTCTCGAATGGATTGGCCGTCCTTGTTGGGCCTTGATCCCCCCGTTCTTCTTTACATACGTCATGACACGAGGCCGTTCGTCCTCCGTTGTCCAGCTGTTAACTGGAGCGTATGATTCGTAGCCCGCGTGATTTGTGATTTTGTGTCATGTAGGACTCAAGGCTCCTGGACCTGGATAACGTCGATTCCTTCGTTCCAGCATACCTCCAATAACGTGATATGCGGAGAAAGGGCTCTGTGCGTATTGCACCACGCTATAGAAGCTCCCTAGGTCTACCGGAGGATCGTTGCCCTCTGAAGTGTCTCCTTTTCTTGTCCTCTTTTTCGCGCCCTGACATCAGTCAAAGCTAGGAAAAGGGGGTTGTTCTAGTTTGCTTTTGCCGCCGCGACTATCAGCTAAGATCGTCGATGTAAGGTGGATTCGTCGCGTATTTGCGTATTAGTCGGTTTAATGTCCACGCTTTGTGGGTTGGTGGGAACGTGGGTTGGCCTAGTCCCGGTCGTCGTTTCATTCCGAGTCCTCTTCCTCCCATTGCTTTTCTTTTCCGAGGTCCCCTTTGGAGCCGGCTCAGTTGGCTCCTCCTGAACCACTATAACTTCTTCTAATTACTTTCTCTTCCTCAGCAGAGTGCGCGAAGTAGGATGCTAACAGTTTAACGTTGGTATGTCTATCTTCGAGGATCTGTCGTTTTGCGTTCGTTAAGTCTAAGGAGACTGAAGTGCAAAGGCGTGCGTACACGAGCCTCTCAGCAACGTCTGAGTAGATGATGAGAAAGAATGGCGATGGTCCCGCAAGCGTCCTCAAACCCTTGACAGTGCGTTTGCGTTCGGCTACGTCACGCTTCTGAACCGGCCGTTCTTGAGCGTGCTTATATATGTCGATGGCAATGCTTACCTCGCGTTCGGTAGACCATTCCTTTTTTCCTATCAGAGTTCAAACGCGCTTAAGAGGCTCAAATACATCTAGTAATCGGATATATGCGAGTCTTGGAAGGATGCGTGTACTGTCTCTATCAACGATCATGCGGTCCAGTTCCTTAAAGGGGCTTATGGCGCAGGGATTCGAACTCATGATATTCTTAGGCAACGTGGTTTTCTTAAGCATTGGAATGCAGCCTTCGAGGGCCATCTCACAATAATCAGCAAAGAATGGAATTTGATTGCATCTGACAAGCCTAGAGAGGCTATCCAGCAGCGGTGTCACTGTCTTATTCATCTTCTTAGGATGGAGTCTGCTTCCTGGACAACCAGTAAGCCGCTGAATTTTCGAACCATGGATCCGCCTACCTAGCCGCTTGCGCCTCGATGCTGCGGTTGCAGCTCCTTTGCGTAAGCGTCTGCGTCTCCGAATATTCCCCACGCCACCGGTCTGGATGTCGGAATTCAGGGGCCCCGGACGGTCAAACCCTTTTTTCGCATTTCGAAAGAATAGGGGTCGATTTTCCTCCTTTCTTTCCCTCTTTCTTCCCTTTCTGCTTCCCTTGTCCTGGATTTTTCCCTACCTTGTTGGTAAGATTTTTCCAGCTCGAAGGAGCCTTGTCGGGATGAAGGAAGTAACAGTACTTCTCTGTATGACCGAGGATCTTGCAATAAGAGCAACGTTTGTTGTTACCCTTCTTCTTCCAGTTGTTTTTAGCCCTCTTAAGGGCTAACAGCTGCTCCTTATTTTTCCGTTCTCTAACTTCGTTGATCAATGACGAAGAGAGCGTCTCAGAAGTGTAGGATTTGGAATCCTTTCGGACCGAGTGGCTTATATTCTGGACAAGGGCTTCGAATTCGTCTGGCAACGAATTCAACACCCAGGCTATAGTTACCTTATCGGGTAGTTCTAGGTCTTTCGTTTTCAACTCATTGGTTAAAGACTTAATCTTATTAAGGTAGTCTTCCATAGTATCGAAGTCTTGGAAGGCAGAGTTGAAGAATTCCTTTAATATAAGAAATTCGCTTGTAAAACCTTTAGATCTATACTGGCTATGAAGGGCTTCCCAAGCTTCCTTGCAACTGGTGATAGTCTTTATATGCTGTAAAGGACCACTTTCGCACAGTAGCTGTATAGTAGCTAGGGCCTTGTTATTATCGGATTGGGATAAATCATCCCCTATATCCATAGTAAGAGCGTGATCACGCTCTTCGCGTATAAGCGTAGCCTTGGTGCGGATAGACCACAATTCAAGGTTGATACTACCTTTAAGCAGGTAGGGCTCGCTTGGGATACCCATGATGATGAAGAATTTTAAGAAAGAATTCGAATAAAGGGATAATTGGAGAAGTTATTAAAGTTTTTCCGAATGGACAGGTGAGAGTGATCTGATGAAGCTGTAAATTTAACAGCAAGTAGAGGGGCCTTTGGCAATCCTCAGAATGATGAAATGGTGTAAATTGGTGAAGGTTTGGCCGAGATATGGAGGAGTGACGTTGTTGTTGTTGATGGCGGAAGCTATCAGCAGGGTCTCATAACCTGTAGAAAACGCTGCGACAGAAGGTGAGGCTATCCTATGGGAAGCAATGAGGTTACCCTGAAAGGATTTGTGTGTGAAAATGTAGAGGATAGACTCAATCAAGAAGAGGGGAAATCTCAAGGTGTTTCGCAAGTGTATATATTAGTTATGTCAAAGCTATGGACTACGTGCAACAGCCTGGGGGATGTTGGGCTATATATATTCGTAAATAACCTTATTATTCAGCGTATTATTCACCTATTAATCCATTATTTCCATAATTGATCAGGGGATGAATAATGGAAACGTATGATCCGCGTCGGAGTGTTTCGGAAAAGGGGTTTGATCGTCCGGAACCCCTGAATTCCGACACTGGACCAGCTCCAGCGTATTTCCTGCTGTTGGCAGCCAGGAATTGGCTGTGCTGGAGTTGATGTACATAAGATCGCACATGGCGTCGAATTTGTTTGCTGGAGTGATATACCAGGTAGCGGTTCATCGGATATAGGAGGAGGGCGCCGCCAATTCGCGGGCGAGAACGTGACGAGCTTTTATCCAGGTACTCATCCCAGAATTTGACGCCCTGGAGCACGCAGAAAACGGGGATTCGGGATGCGCCATCGTCTGGGGTGCCACGCACTCCCGACTCCAGGTCTGTGCAGGCCCAGGATCCTGGGCTACCACCTGAGCGTGACTGGGGCGCGTTACCAGGAACTGACTAGAAATGTCTCACACAGCTGTTACTGGTACCCAGGTCATTGTGCCGTCATTATTATTGGCGTAGCCGACTAGGTCCGTTACCAGTCGCAGACTAGAACTGCCCGCTTTATTACCATTAACAGAATTGGCGTCCCAAGGCAGGTTACAGTTGCGTACTCACGCGTGCCCTAAGCTAGGCTAATGGGCACGACTGGGGACGCTAAGCTGGGTTACTGGACACGACTAGAGGCGCTGAGCTGCGCTATTAGACAAAAGGACCATAGTTTATGGGCTTAATGGGCTTCACCAGGTATACTGGACGGCTAAGGGGGGTCGTTAAACCCCGTGCTGGACATATGGGAAGCCGTTGAAACGTTACTAGGCACCAACGGAAGCCGTAACCGCGTTACTGGACACATGGGAAGCCGTTGAACTGGATGTGGTTACCGGTTACGGCGCTGTCTTCCCACAAGCCACCAGTAGCTGCGTCCTAACGACATGCTTTATCTGATTGCCATCAACGTGATTGGAAAGAGCCAAAGGAACATCACGAAAGTGCTATGTTGGACCGACATGGTCACAAAATCAACTGTCCTCCCAGATCCTTCCCGTGGCACGCTATGGAAGAAGAAGGAAAAAAAAAAAACCCTAACGAAACAGAGTAAGGGTTTGGAATCGATGTAAAGAGTCCTGGCTGACAAAGCTGTCAAATAGAATTGTCTTCCGAAAACACTAGGATTAAAAGCCGGCCCGAACGTCTGACAATCGCTACAGCCGTTCCATATATAGCTAAAAAGAATGGCCGGTAGTCCGGGCGGCAGCCATAAGAGGTTTCGGCCGTAATATGTAATCCAGTTGCCGCTGCTATTTAAGCCGTACCCTATAGGTTGAGATAACGAAGTTAAGCGGCCGGGAGAGATAGCAGTCCGAACCGTAGAAGTTCTGGCAGGTTGTAAGCCGAAGGCGCCAACGTCGGTATGTAGAAGGTGAGATGTATATTTGTTAAATTGGAGATGATAAAAAATTCACCCGATACTATGCGTCGAGATGCACCGGCCCGTCGCTGTATCCCAGATCTTAAGCGTTTTATCGTTCGACGCCGACACCAGCCGCGCCGTATTACCCGTATCGTATGACCAGGCGACGGAATAGACCAAATTGTCAAGGCCCTGGAGCGTTAAGATACACCGGCCCGTCGCCGCATCCCAGATCTTAACCGTGTTATCGTCCGACGCTGATGCGAGCCGCGCCGTATCGCCCGTATCATATGACCAGGTGACGGAAATTCCCCAATCGCGATAGCCTATGAGCGTCGAGATGCACCGGCCCGCCGTTGTATCCCAGATTTTAACCATATTATCGTTCGACGCTGATGCGAGCCGCGCCGTATCACCCGTATCGTACGACCAGGCGACGGACTGGATGGAATTGCTATGGCCCTCAAGCGTCGAGATACACCGGCCTGTCGCCGTATCCCAGAGCTTGACCGTGTTATCGTCTGACGCTGATGCGAGCCGCGCCGTATCGCCCGTATCGTATGACCAGGCGACGAAATAGACCAAACCGTTATGGCCCTCGGGCGTAAAGATACACCGGCCTGTTGCCGTATTCCAGATCTTAACCGTACGATCCCTCGACGCCGATGCAAGCCGCACCGTATCGCCCGCATCGTCCGCATTATATAACCAAGCGACGGAATAAACCCAACTGTTATGGCCCTCGGGCGTTAAGATAATTATACCGGCCGGTCGCCGCATCCCATATCTTAACCGTTTTATCGTTCGACGCCGACGCCAGCCGCGCCGTACCGCCCATATAGTATGACCAGGCGACGGAATAGACCCAATCGCTATAGCCCTCGAGCGTCAAGATGCACCGGCCCGTCGCCGCATCCCAGATCTTAACCGTCTTATCGCCCGACGCTGACGCGGGCCGCGCCGCATCGTGTGACCAGACCACGGACACAACAGGAGAAGTATGGCCCTCAAGCGTCTGTAAGCAAGCACTCCAATCGTCTTCCATGGCTGGTCTTGTGGCAATCCACCCCAGTTCTCCCTTTCGAAATAGCTTTCTTATTGTGCTGCGGGTCGGGCTGAATAAAAGTGCTGAAGCGTAGATTTGAAGAGGGTTGTTTTCAATTATCCATTGGTAGGACAAGGCAAATCGGCGCGCATCACGAACAAAGTTAATCAGCTGCGGCTGTTTTCCTCCTGTCTAAAGATATGTAAGCACGGTTCCTACATCACGTAAGTGTAAGCCAACCCGCAAGTCCCGGTGTCGAAAATGGCAACATTAACAATCCAGAAACTCACCAGCAAACAAGTTTCAAGCTTCCTGATCGCATGTATCCTCTCTGGCATGCCTCCGACCAGACTAAGAGCCTCGAGCCAGTTGAGGCATTTGTCTCGGAGGAAAGCATGGATGGTACCATCATCCAGCAGGTCGTCGTCCTGTCTCATTCTCTTGCCGGAAAACGAGTCTGAGTCGTACAGGTGGTCGACCCTGTAGACGCATGAGTATCGCACTGCCGACAACGGGTCAGGGTCAGGCGTTTGGATCTCGTCAGCTCGAAAAGATTCCATAGTGTACATTCCGTATCCCCGTAGGGAAGGCTTTGTCGGTCGCGTTATTATGAATGAACTCCTTGGCCGACTGATGGACGAAATAGATAGTGTGGCCTCGGAGGGTCAGAAAAGAGCCACAAAGCCCTACAATCTCCGCTACAGATTCGCGGTCATCGTCCTGGTCATCGTACAGGTCCTCGAGCGTCTCGACAAAAGAGGTAAGTTCCGTTGCAGTAATGGGCCGATAGACCGTTGACATGATGGCGAGGATCTGCTTACAGAGATCTGCATCTGCTCGGTCAGAATTTTGAATTAGATCCCTCATTCGTTGGTAGAGAGAATCCAGACCGGGTGGAAACCCGTTCAACTTTACAAGAACGTTCCATCGGGAGACCTCCTTGAGACTCTGGCAGAATGCGGCCCAGAGGAATGTGTCGTTTGCGTTAGAATACAGGTGCCGTTGAACAGCGTCCCGTGTTTTGTCGTTGTATTTCTTGAGCTGCGCCAGTTGATCCACCTTGCCACGGATATATATGTTGACAGCCGCGGAGATGGAGTCTCCGTTTAGCTCTAGACAAAACCTGACTTTCTGTGTTGCGAGGTTTAGCTGCTCCTTGATGTTCAGCCAGTTGCGACTTGAGACGATCCACTTAACACGCGAAAACACGGAAGACTTTTCGAGGATGAAATCCAGGAGCAGAGGCAGGTCCGTCACGCATTCGTCGAGCGCGTCAATGATTAAAAAGGTGGGCTGTAGGTTCGGATCCGCGAGAATGCTCGTGAAAGATCTCTAACAAAACAACCCACGCGTTCGCGTCCTCAAACAGCTGTTTCCCTACACCATTATATTTCTCTTGTATATGTAGGACCAGCAACGGCTGCTGTCTGGCAAGCAGGTACATAAACCCGCGTAGCACGGCAGTAGCGCTGTTGATGCGCGAGTCTGCGGCTTGGCAGAAGAAGGAGAGAAGCGCGGCATAGCCGATGAATTTGTTTAGCTCGTCGATGATGCCGCAGAGCAGCATGGTCTTGCCGTTGCCGAGGTGCCCTTGATCCAGAGCAGCCGGCTGTGCTCGTCCTCGCGCCATTGTCGAAATTCATCATTGTCGAGAACCCATTTGTACGCGTCAGCCAGCAGGCCACCCTTGGTCTGCTCGATACGCATCTTGTCGGCGCGCGGATCCGTCACTCGGAGGTCTTTAATGCATTTTTCTGCATGAGGATCTCTTACCGTTAGGTCTAGATCGCAGCAACCGTTCTTGCCCTCGTTGCCTAGAAGCAGCTTGTCAATAACGGTTGCCGCGGCCGGATAGTATCGATAACCTAGCTAGTCGAAGGTTTACGTATATTTCGCCCGGGGGGAAACCGGTTGCGGGCCTTCCTCGACCATTTTCCGAATAACCGACCGAAGATGTCGGAATCCCTGTTCTTTGGGCTACCGAACGTTTGGATGTTAAAATGAGTACGGGGCAATGCGTATTTGTCCGACTTCTCATTTAAGTCGAGGCTCCCCGAAGCCTCGTTTACAAGGATAATTGATGGTATTACTTGGTGATTCCGTTATGTCAGTAGGGGTTATGAAGCATATAAAGGGGCATCAACTGCATACCTTGCTAAGATCCTTTCCGAGGATGCGGCTAACGTCGTTGTTTTTTTGTTCATAAAAGCATGCGATTCTTGACATCTCGTTCTGTTGGGCGATACGGAGGTACAGATCCACCAGGTCAGTTAGCGATTCTCCTCCTGCCCGGAGTACACCCAGATTCTCTCCGTGTACAGGACTTCCTGTGAAGAGCGCGTAGGCTTCCCTTAGAATCTCCCCTTGAGAAAGCGAGTCGTGGGTACCTTGGAAGGGCGTGCCGAGGAAGACCAGGCCTACTGTCGAGTCGTAGATGCTTGGCCAGCGCTTCCGCTCCGTATGGGCGTTCACGAGCGTCTATATGTGTTAGTCCCCCGCCATTAAATACCCATAGCACGCACCTTTAGAAGCATAAGGCCACCAAAACTGTGCCCGGTAAGAATAATCGGGCGGGCCTGGTCCTTCTGGAGACGTTATATTTTAGTATAAAGTCCAATAATATATAGTCTAGCATTATTCCTAAATCTAGCAAACTAGGACTAACCTTTCTATATTCATCCAAGTCGAGTGGAAATACTTGGCTAATGTCGGCTGCCTTTATCTTTATAGCCTCTGCTCCAAACCATCGCGAGCTGTAGCCATATCGCATTGTGCGAGCGCGAGGTACCACAGCCGGCAGAAAGCGCTGATCTTCCAGCCAATTGGCATAAGCTGGACCATCGTTGCCGTCGACCTTCTTGCACCACGTATCGTCTGGATGCGCGCCCATCCCATGCACAGCGACAATGCTAGGGCCAGTTAGCAGCCTGGAACCTTGGATCCCGGTAGCATAGACTCCTCACTCAACTGGGCCACCAGCTTCAGGGTGCGGAGTACCGCCCGTCCCATCGTACAGCACCCGAAGTCCCAGGTCATCGTCACTGATGGGTCGCACCTGGTCTTTCAGTCAGTGGTTGAGCAAAGCTAATCGGTGTAGGATTGACCATTCTGAACGCTTACGCCACCCCACTTTTGTGCCTGGGGAGAAAAGTCGGCGGGGAACTCTTCTGCAGAAGAAGATGCGGGGGGACATCAGGCAAACCAACTTTTAGCGCTAAACCCCGCTCAGCGCGCTGACAAAAGCCCGAGGGATGGGAGCAGGCTGTGCAAGCGCACTTTCGTCGCAACCAACCAGCGAAGGCCACCCTGCAACAACATTAAGCAGAGTAACACTGCCCAGTGCATTTGTGCCCGACTTGTGCCAGCTCTGTTCGACCAGATCAAAACTAGCCATGGAGAGTTGGATAGTGGCAGAGATGGTGGATTTGGGCAAAATGGGTGGAATGCTGCAGCATGCAGGACGACCCTCCCTGAGTCGATACCGCCACGCACCAGGCTCTGTAGAAGGCATCCTCGGCCCTTATGTTATATCCTTTCCATCCCCCCTTTGCTCTCAAACTCGGATCCGATCCTTGCGGGACAAGCATAGAGATGGCATCTTCGCCCCCATTCCCGAAGGCGCAGCAACTGTGCACCGACTTCGATCGCGAAGCCAGTGTCAGAGCCACTTCCGGAGCCAAAGAGGCGAAACAATCCATCGACAACCTGCCGGGCTGGCCTTGCGTATCGCTAAGCGACCGTGCCTCTGTGGAAGAATTGCTCTACAGAGAACTCTACGCCTCCGACCTGGAAACGGTTGCGCCGCGCCTATGGATCATGTCAACACAGTCCAGCACAAACGTTGAAGCACTCCATCGACAGAGGATAAAAGGGCGTGAGATACTGGTTACGGAAGACCCTCGCCTGCACCTGGTATGGATCCACGATCGGGTATTCATCAAACCGATCCCCAAGTACTTGCTGTCGCACCATTTCTGGGAACACTTTCTTATGCGCAAGCCGCCTGTACGAGGTGCCCGGCAGGATCTCATTCAAAGAGCCGCTACTGGGTATCTCCGCTCTTATCGTTATCTGATCCAACATGAATCCGACTTCGTTATGGCGAAGCAGGATCATCTGCGGCTCGTTCCTCGGCATGTGGAGTGGCCGGAGTTTTGCCGCTTCATTTCGAATTTCGCTCGGATCGAAGATATCGACGTGTCGCCTAGGTATCACTACGGCGAGCTCAGGCTATCGCGACTCAACTTCTATGCGCCTTTCCTGTTCGGAAAGTTCCATTTCCAGAAGACGCATTGGCAGTACAGCGACTACTTTGCCAGGTTCTACGGACCTGTCCTGTTCGCCTTTGCCGTAGCATCGACGGTCCTCAGTTCGATGCAGGTTGAGATGGCGGTTGAGCAGGTATCTGCGGCGCAGAGAGTGGTTCTTTGGTCTGTGTGCCGCTGGACTAGCACTGTGATTCTGGTAGGGACAGCTCTGATAGCTTTTGGGTTTTGGCTGCTCTGGCTGTGGTTGTTTTGCGATGAGTGGGTGTATGCACTTAAATGCCGGGCAAGAAAAAGGCGGGAGAAAGAGCATCACTCGGACTGCTAAGTGATGCTCCGGTCGTCTTGGGGCCACCAATAGAGAACCAAGGATCGAATAGGAAGTTGCTGGATCCGGACATCCCTCACTCATCACTCAGGATGTTCTTGCCAGTAACCGGGTATTGTTTCGTAGGGGTAGGTAGAGCGCAAGTCGGCGAGGTAGCTGTGTCTGGGCTAATAGTAATTGTTCCTGGCGTGAACACGCGGGTTACCGTCTGCACGCATATTGTCAACATAATTCGCTTCCGGCTCTGCATATTCCCGTAGTGTCCCTGATCAGCTCATGTATACAAACAAAGCGATTACCTCGACGCTAACTTACGGTTGTGCGGTGGTCCATCTCTAGAGCAACTGGGCACTCCGAGGAATGCGAGAGGTGCCAGACCCTAAGGAAACGGCTTTGGGTCAATAGCTAAACGTCCGGGCAGCGGACCCACAATGAAACGAGGCAGCGGCTGGTTTCGTAATAGACTATCGAAGTGGACGGCAAACGTATCCGCAAAACGGGGTTCTCGGGCCAGCCTGACATGTAAGGAGCTGCAGACACTCCGTGGCCGTCCGGCGACCGATCACAACGGTTGCCATGCTGCATCTGCGACAATCACAGCTGATTGAAGGAGTTGAAGGTTTCGTGATAGCTCGATATTCGTGTTCTGCGTAAGTGTTAGATCGCTATGGTCGTCCGAATTGCGGTAACTCGAGAGATACTGATAGTGTCGCAGAATAGGGGTTACTTGCTTAGTCATCAAACCCTAGCGAACTGTAGACGCCCCACAACAACGTTGTTCCGGGGCTCCCACACTATATATAGAGCTTCCTAGCCACTGCTCTCTAGAGCCCGAACTATCCATGACAATTTACACTTTTCACTCTATGCAACCGTTCCTCGCGATCAGCCTAACTGTGACAAATAGTAAGTACCGCGCAGTAGGGCAAAGAGACCTTGCGCGCATGCGACTCCACCGACGCGATCACGACGAGAGCAGTCGCACGTTCAGTCCGGGCTCTTAACAAAAGACTGCCGTGGTATGAGCGCAAACCGAGCAAGATACCTAGAAAGAATATGAGTACTGGTAGTGCCATCTGTGGGTTCGGCGCTGATTGACGACGGACAGTTCGGATTTGGTTTCCTCAGCTCGGTCGACAGTGTTAGCCTACTGGGTGCGGTAGTTACAGTAGGTATTTCCAATCTACTGTAAATTTATGTTGCGGAAATGGACTACCCTCCGCCTTTGATATGCTTGGCAGAATGCCTCCCCGCAATCGCGTTGATCTTCCGTGTGGCCGCATTCCGACAAAGCCGCGTCGATTCCCCCCTTGCCGCATCCGTTTGGCAGTCGACAAGCTCCCTTCACACGCCATCTCCTTAATCTCGATCTCGGCCCACCCATGATAGAAGACCTCGACGGGGAGTGCCTTGGATCGACAAATCCGGAGACCTGGTCGACCATTTTCTTTAGAGCTTTCCCGTCGTATGATGCCCATACCATCTTTTACAAGGGGCTTATTGTGTTTTTGTCTCCAGTAGACGGGCCCCTTCAGCTTAATTATTGTGCAGAGCGCGACCGACTAGCGTCATGTCTTAATTGCTGTGCCCGGCGTCGGTTCGTGAAAATTAGAGTGTGATCGATAACCTTTAAGGGGCCTAAATGGGCAACCGCCATGCTACTTTGCACAGCTCGAAGTCACTTAAAAAATAGTTGATGGCGCGGTTCCTACTGTCCCGTCATCCATCCACTATTTGCCTTTTACAGTAGGGCAAATAGTCGAGCCTCGGCAAAACCCCATCAAAAAGCTACATCGCATTTCGACTCATCTTTCCACAGGCAACGGCTAAGGATTTATCAGAACAAAATTTTTTTTTTTTTTTTCTTTTTTTGAAACGGACGTGGCGGTGTCGATACCGGCGTCATTAGGCCATTATTCCCCTTATTCGAGCCCCGAAAAGCGTTGTCGATCACACTCTAAGTTAGCAGGTTGGGATTCTCGGAGCAGATCGACAGCATATCCAGCGACGCCTCAGGGAGTCGCCTCATTTTGTAACTTCATCAAGGGCTCCCAACGTCGATACCCACACCGGCTACAACGAAATATAGAGTGTTTCCGGAAGTATGGGAAGATACTGTTACCAGGTCAATTCCGAACTGTTTGCAAGACAGGATAGCGCCTGAATTACTGTCCTCGAGTATGTTCCGGGTGAGCGTCTTCACCGACTTTGGTAGCGGCGAGCAACTCGCTACCTTGAAGAATGATGGCTCCAGTGAGTAGCAATAGACACGACAATATAAGAGCAGGAAGTTGCCCTTGAGCTAAAAACAATGCTAGCCAGGCAAACACTCATCCTACAACGTACACGTGCTCTCATCATTTATCAAAGCTACGAAGCTCACCAATCTCCTGTATCAGCCTCACATGATCTGAGGAGTGCCGTCACTTCCTTACCATTTCATTGGTTCCCGCTGCAGCCTTCACCACCTCGTCAGTGATGGTGGCTGGGTCTCCCCGTCGATCGAGAAAGCAGTGCCATTCCCTCCTTGCCATTCCTGTAACCCCCCGCTGTAGCGATGGTTACTCTTTTAGATACTTGCCTCGACTACACAGACAGGCAATAAAATTCGGATGTCCTGATCTTGCTGCCTCCTCCAAAGGCGTGACGCCTTCGGCATTGGAGTACTCTTCATCGACAAAATGGGCTCATCCTCGGCCCCTTCACCCACCCGCCTCATTGTTTGAGAGGCCCCCAGGAAGGACGTAGTCCACAAGGGACGGGATTCTCCAATGTCCGGTTACGTGGAAAATGGAGTACCAGGGCGGAAAGCGGACGCCGAACTCTGATCTGAAGCGTGCTACTTAGTTTTCTCGGCACTTGGAATCAATATTAAAGAATTCGGCCTCGTAATCTTTGACACTGAAGTCCGACTGTGCCATGCGCGCATGATCTACTTAACCCAAGTTGAGTATGATAACAGGTGGCCATCCGATGCGATATTTTCCCGCTCCTCTCTGGGATGGAAATGCCAAAATAAGGTGATCAGCGCATTGATGCGCAAAGCTAGCATGCGCCTCGAGGGGGTTGATGAAGTGGTCAGCGCCGGACCTGACCAGGAGGTCCTTGACGGGTTGATGCGCAAGAGCCCCTTCTCATCTTGAACAATCACATTAAGGGACAGGACGCGATTCCATCTCGCATGAACCGACTCCGCTCCCCCCTTGTACCAGAGACAATGAACGGTCGCTATTTGGGCCGCTTTCATAATCCATATTGAGTCCTTGCCCAGATCACACGTTCCAAATAATCTTGCTCTGTTGCAATCGGGCACACGAATGATCTACTGTAAGACGCTCCCCCATGAGAAATATCTAGATGTATTGAAGTCTATCGTCATAACTGAATGCCGTTGCCGTTGCCGCTGCCGTTACCCAGCCAAACCCTGGGCTCTTTTCGTAGGACCACTTTCGCCCCTTGCTGCTCACTTGTCCGTGATCCGCCCCTGTGCTCGACAGTATCACTCTTCCCGACCGCGCATCGCATGCCCAGACTCCCGTACATCTGCTGCTCGATCCCACCAAGGCGGACGCAGGCCGTAACGAGATGCGGCGCGTCGTAGGAAACGATGGAAGCCGCGCAGTCCGTCGCTAGTACTGACCTAGCAAAATGGCCCTCTGGCCCTCACAGTACGCGTTCCTCGGAAAGGATTGGGGCTTCGTAGTTCACGATCCTGGCGATTGACGATCCCTGTAGTGTGCGGTGCTTTCAAAGTCCCTCTACTAGTTGCAAACGTGGCGCAACCTTCCAGGCCTGACACACAATCAAAAGACCACCGGATTCTCGGGGAACTTTCATGAAGCGCGGAAAATGCAAAGGAAAACGTCAGGTCGTCACGATGCCAGCTTAGCCACCATTGACAGAATCGTCTGGCTCATGTAGCGCCAACGCGTGAGAACCATCCCGGCACTTCACACCGATCGCAAAGCAATCCAGGCAGATATAGAGGTTACCACCATCGCAGATTTGGCAACTGTAGTAAGCGCAGCCAACCGGGATGCATAATGTACATGCATCGCACCAACTTGACATCCGATCGAACTTTACCGGACTGGTCTCCGTTAAAGTGTCGCCGTCACTGATTTGGGTGCCTGTCCCTTGGGCATGATCGAGCAGAAGCTGAATGACTCGAGTGTTTCCGCTCCGCCTGGCCCACCAGATCAAAGTTCGACCAAAGCCATCTGTAGAATTAACGCAGGTACCTGCAGTAGCGAGTAAAACCTCTACCGTCTCGACGTGGCCGTTTCTCGACGCGGCAAATAAAGGCGTTGAACCATACCAATCCTTGGCATTTGGCGCAAACCGACCACTAGCAAGCAGGACTTGTACTACTTCATGATGTCCCTGCCTGGCAGCATAAAATAATGCTGTACGACCATGGTCGTCCTTAATAATGGTTTTAATGTCGGGGTAATAAAGAAGCAGCTTAACCACCTCGATGTGTCCACGATCCGAGGCCAGATTTAGCGGTGTCCATCCGTGGTTAGTTGCAGTCGTCACGTCGGCTCCCTTTTCTAAAAGCAGCTTAATTACCTCGATATGTCCATTACGCG
>QJOA01000055.1:69479-190047 GCA_004155915.1 Monosporascus sp. CRB-9-2 | reverse complement strand
ATGGAAATATCTGGAAGGTTGTAGAAGTTTGTATGCCCCTTTTTGCCACCTCCAATAGGGGTGGACCCACTTTTCCCGGAGGGCACCTCCGGATTCCTAGAGCCCCCCTTAAGGTGTATATATTCGTGAATATATATAGCTTATACAATAGGAATTCGGTAAGTGGTTCGATATATATATATATATATCTACGTCCACTTTAAAAGTGTATATAGGTGGTTCGACATATAGCATCTACGTCCACCTTTATTAGTTATAAGTGGTTCGATTTATAATATCTACGTCCACTTTTATAGGTTATACAAGTGGTAAAACCGTCACGGTAAAACATCCACTTGCTATTATTATATACTGATAATATTAAGCTTAGAAATTAAGTTATTTAATGTAGCTTTATCTAATGGCTTTGTTAATATATCAGCGAGTTGCTTTTTGGTATATATATGATATATAGCTGCTTTCTTTTTTTTTATAGCCTGACGGGTGAAGTGATATTGTATATTTATATGCTTCGACCGTTTATGATATTCAGGATTTTCTGATAATTTCTTTGCAGCCTTGTTATTAATTAAGACTCTTGGAAGCTTAGTTTTATAGCCTAGGTTTAAGTGATCGTTGAAATAATAGAACATATTACTTAGATATATAGCTTCCTTTATAGCGTCCTTTAAAGCCATATATTCGGCTTCGTAGGTGCTTAAAGCTACTGTTTTCTGTAACTGGGAAGTCTAGCTAATAGGGTTATTGACCCGTATATTTCTTAGGCATGCTATATAGCCAGAAGTTGATTTTCGACTATTTATATTATTACTTTAGTCTGAATCGGTGTATATTTTTAATTTAAGATTACCGTTGTAGTTATATAACAGTCCTTTATCGGGGTATTTTAATAAATAACCCCAGATTTTATTTAATTCCTTGAAATGGTTTGAGCTAGGATTTAATATAAATTTAGCGTATATACAGACCGTAAAGGTTATATCAGGTTTAGTCTTTAAGGCTAGATATAATAAAGAACCGATTTGCTTTTGATACGAATTTGTATTTTCTTTTGAAGCAGTTGTTTTATTTTTAACTAATTTGATTCCATTGGTTAAAGGGGTATTTCCTGGTTTTATATCAGGATTATTTCTGATGTTATATTTATTTAAGAGCTTTTCGGTATATTTTGTTTGGTGTATTTTTATCGTTTTATTTTCACGATTTATTTTTATTTCATTACCTAGATAGGTAGTGACTGGACTTATTCGGTTTAGCTTTATAACCTTAGATAATTCGTTTGTTAATAAATCTATAGCTTTAATAGACGGATTTATTATAAGTATATCGTCTATATGACAGATGATTATAGTTATGGTTTCTTTATTTATAAATACATTTTCATCGTATGGAAACGTAATAAATCCATGCTTTATCAGTATACTGGCTAGGTATTTGTACCAGAGCCTAGGTGACTGCTTTAGACCGTATAAAGCTTTATTTAATCTAGCTACCTTATTTCGATATTGGGCGTCTAGATAGAACCCTTCAGGCAACCGTATATATATTTCTGCATCTATATCAGAGTAAACGAAAGCGTTCTGAACGTCAAATTGTATGATATATTAGCCCTTATTAACAGCTATTATTAATAATAAATGCCAGGTTTCTGGTCTAGCTGTTGTTGAAAAGGTTTTTAGGTAGTCTATATCTAGTTATTGATTAAAGCCTTGTACGATAAATCTAGCTTTAAATCTAACGTTCTTTTTTTTTATTAACTACCCAATTAACTTTAATAGATTTTATATCCGTTATAGGTTTGGATTTAAATAACCAACGGGTCCCTATAGCCTTTTTACCTGGTGGTAAGTCGGTTATAGTATATATATTTTAACGTTTTAATTCTATTATTTCAGCCTAACAAGCTGCTAGCTAAGAATCCTTATTAACATTCGATATAGCTTGTTTAAAAATGTTAGGTTCCGTTATTAAAGTTATTAATACGAAATCAGCTTTACCCTTTCTTTTAAGGGCTAATAACTAATTCGATAATAACGTATCTTCGACTGTATATAAAATACTATCTATATTTACTTCAATACAGTCTTCAACTGGCTCATTATCGTTATTGTTATTTTCTATTCGTTACCTTTTAATTCCACTATTATTATCGTTGGATATATTATTATTAAGTCGTTTCTTAAACCTTAAAAACGACTATGTAATCGTTAATGTAAGGGTTGATATATTGGCTGGATTATTACCCCTATTTCTAGCTGCTGCTGTAGCTGCTCTAATGGCATATCTCCGCTCTGGATTTTCCACGCTTCTATAATCAAAATTATCAGCTAAATCAGCTGGCAGGCTATTATTTACAGCTGGTATCTATTAATTTTCAGCTGATATCGGCTGATTTAAGCCAACTGCCCCCCTATTTTGGTTATAGGGATATTATTGCGAAGCTATATTATCTAAAAAGCTATGGTAGCTTCCTTCAGTATCTGAATCTTCTGAAGCTTCTAAAGCTTCTTCAGGGCTATATATATCTTTTGGTAGCTCTTTTGGACCAAAGTTATTAAGGCGTGATATATCCCCTTTTTCAGCTCTTATTGGAGCCCTCTTTATAGCCGAATCACTTATAAAGTGATTTTCGAATATATTAACGTCACGGGACCATACGGGACGCTTATATATCATATTCCATATTTTATAATGGTTATTTTGGGTACCATAACCTATAATTACCCCTTTATTAGTACGGGGGTCAAGCTTGTACTTGTATTTATTAGTATTATAATACACTATAGATCCCCACGTACATATATAATCTATATACGGCTTGTAGCCATAATAGATTTCAAAAGGCATTTTATAACCTAGGGATTTATGGGGTGTACGGTTATATATATATACCGCAGCTAATAAAGCTTCATCCCATAAGTATTAGGGTAACCCTGATTTAATTAAGAACGCCCTGACTTTATTTAATAAAGTAAGGTTTATTCGTTCGATTAAACCATTAGGTTCTTTGGTATATACTGGAGTTATATGGTGTAATATACCGTATTTATTCAGGTATATTTCAAAACGGTTATTGATATATTTAATCCCGTTGTTACTAAAGAACTTTTTTATTCGGTTATCAGTCTAATTTTCAGCCTGTAACTTAAAGCTATTAAAAGCTTCCAAAGTTTCTGATTTCGAAGTTAATAGCTTAACTTTAAGGTATCTGCTTAATTTATTAAGGAAAATTATATAATATTTATGCTTGTTATATGTATTTGGCAATAAACCGTCTATATCATTATGGATTCTCTTATTGATATTATATTCTTTGTTGTTATTGGATACCTTATATATGCTTCGATTAGGTTTAGCTTGAAGATATACTTCATACTTCCAGCTTTTGAAGTATATAAAGTCCTATTTAAGGACCTTTATGTTATTTCTGATTAGGAATTTAACCAAGGGTTTGGAAGATATATAACCTAATCTGTTATGCCAGGTTATTAGCTGGTTATTGTTTATAGCTTTATCATTTAAGGCTAATATAATCCCTGAATTTTCTGTATTATATTCAGCTTAGAAAGGTATATGGTATAGCCCTTTTTTATGATATCCTTTGGTTATTAGCTAAAATGTAGCTTTATCGAAAAGCTTTATACTAATATTTTTATTTATTAAGGTATATACGCCTTTTAAGCGGCTTATAAAAAGTAGGTGTAAACCTAGTTCGGGGATATAATGGACCCCTTTTATTATATGATTTCGGCCTAAATGCATACATTTAAATCGTAAATTACTAATACCTTTTACTTGAAAAATATTGGCTTTACCTTATTTTACAGTTTTATTTATTCGCTTTAGATTGAAAAGGAAATTTTTATTAGTTACAGTATGAAAAGTAGCACCACTATCAGCAATAAGATAAATTATATTACTGTTATTTCCTTTTATACTTTTTGATTTCAAATAAACTAATCGTTTATTAGCTATATTCAAAGAGTTATATAACAAGTTATTATGGGGTTGACTTACGTCAGGCTCGTTATTATCCATATTTATATTTATACCCCCTTTAGGGGTCGGGCAGGAAGTATATAGTTCCTGAAAAGATAAATCTTCTAAATCGTTTAAAACTGTATTTAAACGTTCTTTGCCCGAATTAACAGCTTTCGAGGCCGTCTTTTGGATTATATTAACCTGTTGGTCTTTATCATCGGTGTTAATAAGTTGACCTATTAAGGCGGATTCCCTAGCCTCCCTTTCTTCGCGTTTCGAAAGAGTAGGGGTTAATTTTCCCCTTTTCTTTCCTTCTTTCTTTCCTTTTTGCTTCCCGCGTCCTGGACTTTTCTTTACCTTATTGGTGGGATTTTTCCAGCTTAAGGGAGCTTTGTCAGGGTGAAAAAAGTAACAGTCCTTGTTTGTATGACCGATGATTTTGCAATAAGAACAACATTTATTATTATTTTTATTTTTATTCTTCCAGTTATTTCTAGCCCCCCTAAGGGGTAACAATTTCTCCTTGTTCTTCTGATCTCTTGCTTCGTCGATTAATGACGAAAAAAATGTTTCAGAAGTATAGGATTTGAAGTCCTTTCGGAGATATTGTATAATATTCTGGACGAAAGGATTAAATTCGTTTGTTAACGAATTTAATACCCAGGTTATGATTATCTTATCAAGTATTTCTAGGTTTTTCATTTTTAATTTATTGGTTAAAGACTTAACCTTATTAAGGTATTTTTCCATGGATTCGAAATCCTGGTAGGAAGAATTAAAGAATTCCTTTAATATAAGGAATTTAGTTATAAATTTTTCACGTCTGTATTGTTCGTGAAGTATTTCCTAGGCTTTTTTGCTACTAGTTTCAGCCTTTACGTACTGTAGAGGATCACTTTCGTAAAGTAGCCGAATGGTAGCTAGGGCCTTGTTATTATCGGATTGGGATAAATCATCCCTAACTTTATTGGTAATAACATGATCAAGGCCTTCGCGGGTAAGCGTATCTTTAGTCCGAATGGACCATAATTTAAGGTTTTCGCTACCCTTAAGCAGGTAGCGCTTATTGGAGAGACCCATAATTATATAGAATTCGAAGAACGAATTCGAATAGGGTAAATATTGGAAAAACTATGTAGACTTTTCCGAATGGGTAGGAAGGGGTGATCTGATGAAGCTGCGAATTTGACAGCAGATAGAGGTGATTTCAACGATTTTCAGAGTGAAAAGATGTTGTAAATCGGTGAAGGTTTGGCTAAGTTATGGAGGAGTGAAGAAGTAGTTGTTATTGGCGGAAGCTATCAGCCGGGCTCATAACCTCTAAGAAATGTAATGCGACTGCAGGACAGAAGGTGAGGTTACCCTGCAGGAAGCAATGAGGTTACCTTGAAAGGATTAGTATGTAAATTAGCGCAGGGTAGGCTTAATCAAGAAAGGAAGAATTCTCAAGGTGTGTCGTAGAAGTGTAAATTAATGATTATTCAAGCTATGGACTTTTAACAACAACGAGGAAAAAGCAGGGCTTTTTATATTCGTGAATAACAGCTTATTAAGCAGGTTATTCACTTATTAATCCATTATTTCCATTATTAATCAAAGGGTGGATAATGGAAATATCTGGAAGGTTGTAGAAGTTTGTATGCCCCTTTTTGCCACCTCCAATAGGGGTGGACCCACTTTTCCCGGAGGGCACCTCCGGATTCCTAGAAGGTCGGACAGCTATTTCAAAGAGAACGGATAGCTGTCTTCAAGTTTAAGTAAGCAAGAGTATACGTAACCGCCAAAGACGAAGGCATGAATGATATAATCATGAAGGAGAGTCTTTGGGGATGGTCGTCCTGCCGTCTATTAAGCCGAAAGATAAAGATCATCACTCCTCTACCACTCTTCAACTGGGAAAACGAGTCAATATGTCGGATATATAGACACAGCATTCAGTTGAATATTTCTTGCTGAAAAAAATCGAAAAGATTGGAGTTGGTACTCCCCTTCGTCACGTCTCCTTACTAACAAGAAAGATCAGAGCAAGACATGTTGGATCTCGCTAACCATCTGGATGTCGAACGGGAAGATCATCGTCTCTGCTGCAACTCTATACAAGTTAAATGTACAACGCGTTTGTCAGGTGCCAAGGTGTGACCCCCTTTCGAAGGCGCAGTGCCCCACCAGCGAGGGTTTGGTTTGTGTATATGGGGGGTTTCGCCCCGAGTAGTTAGAGAAAGGCAGGTATTAATTGTTATCTATTTACCACCTATACTACGAACTACCAGCTAGGCTGCTTCTTCTGCCTTTCACCCTGTACTTCACCCTTTTCTCTGACATGTTAATGCCTGCCTTTCCCTAACTACTTGGGACGAAGCCCCTTATATATACGCAAACTAGACCCTTGCAGATTGGGGGCACTGGGCCCTCGAAAGGGGGCTACACCTTGGCACTTGACAGCGTTATTCCGTCCAGATAAGTACATATCTTAGAAGCTGTCAAAAGCCGTATGGTTAAAGGAAACCTATAACTTCCAAACGATTATGCTCGAAAGTAAATTTCAATGCCGACCGCGGGGACTAACATGCTACTAATTATACGCAACTCTATCCTCCGAGGTCAGCTTATGGTTTTCTCTACTAACCCTCTAAAAGACAATATGATGTTTTAAACATCCCGGGAAGCCGCTTCTGTCTCGTATTTAGGTGTTGACTCTTGTTATATGCTGAGTTAAAACCTGTGTCACCTAATATCACTAGAACATAATTATCATAACTTCGGGCAGTAAGCAGGAACTCTTCTACGCCATTTACACGACGGTTATCCTATATTGCGGAGACATATTTAGATGTGAGGCTCATGCTGATGTCCAAAGACCAGAAAGTCATAATTATGAACCTGGTACGAGTAAAAAATAATAGTTGAATCTTCTTAATCCGGCCGCCGTCACCGGAGCACCATTAAGGTGAGCAAGATCTAACTGAAGGGGACAGGTACAAGATGTGAAGACCTAAGGTCCTTCACATGATAGCATATAGTTTAAACAAGAACCTACCATGATCCGATAACACCTATGCTACGTGCGAAGATCTCTACCATGTATCAAGGGTTGTTCGGTAGCAGGATATACTTCCCCGTGTCAGCAAAAACCAAACGAGGGTTTAACTATGAGACGGGCACTTCACCTGCGCCGCGTTCTAAGCCTGCAGCTTTCCAGGCACACGGGGGCTCCGTTCTTTTCGATGGACATCACAGCCAGTTTACCCCTGATTTCCCAAATATCTTAACCCCGAAATTGGACTCCTTAAATCTGTAGGGCCTCTCAGGACAGCTAGCTGTATCTATCATATTGCTAAGCGGAGTTTGACCCTACGGTTGTTACGAGCATAATGAGTATGGCCTATAAATGTCGCTCTTGTAACTTCTTACACTATCGATTATACCATGCAGCTCTTTGGGGATAACGCCAATAGTTGACGACGCTTCAAGGCAGGTTGCTCTTTTGGAATGAACAATGAGGTTACGTGGCTACGGAAAAGGGGAGGCCGGTTAACTACCACTAACAAATTTTGCTAGCTTGATATAGGATTTTTGGTGAGCCGCTTTTTGCAAGAACTATTCTGGTGTTCGGAGAAAGCAAGGGGACACTAGTACCGACGTTTGGGACAAATGACCAATGAGACGGACACATGATAGAGAACTGACGCTTGAACCTATGAGGTCGAGTTTCGAAAAGTGATCAGAAAAAGGCGCAGGACATACATTTCCGTCTATGTCAAGAGGTCTTCCCTATACATTCTTCACGAGTGACTGATTAGGGAAGGTCTGATAACGCTAGGCGAACATAGTCCCAAGGGGAAACAACGGAGGCAGCAACAATGCGCTACTTTTGCCTTAAAACAATCCATGGTTGGACTAAGGCTACCTGCCTTGTGGCTCGAATATCTAAGCTGTTGATACGATATTTGCGTCTGAAGCCCTTGATCTGTGTTTCTAGACAGTCGAATTTAGTCTGATTTCATGCTGATACCAGGTCTAGTCGACAACTCACTGTAGAGCTACCTTAAAAGCTCAAAATCTAACAACACAATTGCGATCGGTCTATCATTTCAATTCCGTTGACTATAGTCGACTAGCGTAATGCCATCGGCTTTTGCCCGTAGCGTTGCCTATTGCGTTAGGCTCTCAAAGTTAGACGCTACTCTTATATCCATCCTTAGGTTAGGTATTACCCAATGTTTACATCGTTCGTTCGCGTGATAGTTTGGAGGGTTACAAGCGACTTTCGTGTTGGTTGGTTCTGCGTTTAGATTTGAGTCCAGACGCCAGACTTCCGTCTGCCCTGTAGAAAGTCGGCATTAGCGTTGCAGGGCAGGTGAGCTCATTACATCGTGCTTGATTCCCGGCTGGACTATCACGGGGCGACCTTGGACCTATCAGATAGACGCTACCACGATTCGCTATGTTATGGCTCGTAAGGAAGGGCGCTAGAAGGCCTGGAACCGGTCCTCAGACCAGGCTCTCAGTCGAAATGCGTGTAGTCCATAAGGCACATACAACCAGGGATAAGACAAAGGATCCCAACTCACCTCCACATTTGGGACGGGGCCGGATGGAGAGCTGCGTAAACAAGATTGTCAGACACTAAGTCCAGTTATTTATTAGTCGTCTAACCGTTCTGACGAAGTTGCCAAGACCATTTGCCAGGAACGCGCAATAATTAACTTTGGCGTTTTTTAATATCGCGGGGGATCATGCCCTACCAGCCTGCGGAATCCCATGAAAAACACTAGTTCCTTTTAAGTGAAGGATAGCTACCCTTTCAGGGAATGCGGGAAAAGTCCTAGAAGCTTTCTCGGTGCTGAAAAGGGTAAAAGTTACATGTTGACCCCAGACGGTTCCTCGACCCCACGAGTTTTCCCCGCAAGGCACTAAAACAAGGGTTCTTTGATATCTGCATTAGCGGTTCCTAGGGCATTTACACGTCGGTGGCAAGCCAACGTAAAGATACCTATGGAACCGATCATATATGGGATGAAAGAACCGAATTAGGTTATTTCCTCGAAGAAAAGTTCCGAGAACGTGCAAACGTCATACCGTAGACAGCTGGGACAGAGCGCGACATCCGGATTCCTCCAGATGAACTAGGTATCGTGGATAAAGAAAGGAACTCTTACGTTAGGACGAAGAAACCTGCTTCACCCCGTGAACGGGCGTGCATTCGAACTGGCGGCATATCCAAGGGGATGAAGGCCCTACCTCGAACGTTACGGAGGCCCATACCGCGCCCTATAACGAATCGCAGTGTACGCTTTGCATCCGTGACAAGAGCGCTGCTTCACATCTATCCATCTCACCTATCAACTTGCCAAGGCGTCCGGGATACCGTACACGATTTCCTAGCAAGATGGAGAGATGCGCTACCTTGCAGGGCCGCTGTCGGCTGCAGCAGTTGGGTCGTGCCGGCTAGTGTGTTATACATCATTTCGTATGCCCACCACACGCGACGTTGAAATTGACGTGCGCCGGCGACTTAGCCCGCCCCGCGCCAAGGAGCGTTTCGGCTACGCTCGAGTGCGGGTCGTACCCGTTAGAGTTACCCTAGGCGCTAGCCGTTCTTTGCTCTTCTATGCAGACGAGGGTTTTGGGGCACCAACCAGCTTTGGGAGATCCTACCAAGCCAGTTCGGATGGCACTCTGACACTACTCGATAGAATCAAGCTCTGTCTGCCGCCGCTGGGATGACTCCGTACGGTGGTATTGGTGGGCAAGAACCGAATATAACGCCTAGTGAGTGTCACTCTTGATTGTGTGCCTTCCTGACCCAGGCCGTGTCCCATCCGTTGCCGCCTCAGCCCTGTCTTGATTCTGATTAGTAAGGTCGACAAGGGACGCACCGGACACTTGGTCTCACCTAGCCGTCTAGTTATCCTTGTTGCTCTCACAAACGGTGAGCCCGAGTTAGTATTAAACGAGACGTACGTGCTGGAGCGACCTGGGCAAGACCCGGCGAGATGGAAGCTCACTATCCGCACAATGCCGTTCTCGACCCCAGTGGAGAGTATATTCTGGGTACAGATGTAGGCGCCTATCTTGTTCGCGTGTTGGGGCGGACCATTAAAGTCTTACCCCACTTGCCGACGCCCCCTGGATCCGGACCGAGACACGGGGTATTCAAGTCAGCCCCGATAACATCTTTCCTATCTGATATCCGAGTCGCCCAACCGCATCGCAGGCTACGAGGCCATTTGCGGGAACGAGACACGTGGTTTTAAGAGGTTATTCAGTCTCGGGACACACGATGAGGGAGAAGCTATTCCCAAGGGTGCTTCGGGGGGTGAGCTCTAGGTAACCGTAGGCCGCTTCGCTGCCGACCTGCCTAACGCACCTAGTGTTGCTGATACCCCGTTCTGCAGGCCGACAAGAGATCCGGATCGCGTCACTTCGCGATGAGAGTTCGTTGAGGAATCCACCTTTCGGACAAAGCGACAAGACCCAGGTTCCTCTCGATTTGTTCATCACGTTCTCCATGGGGTTGCTCACGAAAGCCCAGGGATCTCAGGCGGGTGGACTTGATACCCTGCCTCATTTCGCTCAGCGCAGACGGCAGCTTAGTGGCTGTCGGCTTGCGGGGTGACGGCCGCGTGATAATCATCTCCCGGGATGCTGGAGGCGGTCGAGCTCGGAAACTATTTCGCACACGCAAACATTGTGAGATCCTCGCCATGATCTTCGCTAAAGCCCGGCAAGGAGCCCGGCTTCTACAAGACGTCCAGTTAAGGGTTTCCCATAGTATGCCGCCAAAAAGTCTACCGCATGCAGTTCTGCCTGTAGACCGTACCTGATCACGAGAGAAGATCTCACAAGGACCCTCCTGGATTAGGGGCCCCTATCGAGCAAAGAATATCCATACGAAACCGACCGTGTCAAGGTAGGTTATCATATGAGCACAGCTGAACTACAGCTCATGGAGAATACTCTCCTTGCTTCTCCTGCCCCTCGAGGAGCGTCCTCCATAGTTCGAGTTACGCGGCTCTTTAGATGTTTGCATCAACCTCGGACGCACTTTCTCCACGAATCACAGAGCATGTCAGAGTCTGACACACCCACCCATAGTAGCCGCCGCGAAGGGAGAAGGTTCTCGCTTAAGACAAACTCCACGAGCCAATTATCTTGACGGAATTTTGGGCTTCCCAGACAGCCCAGTTCGCCGGCAATTTAGATAGGGGGTGCCTAGGTAGGTTCGTGGATACCCAGGGGCCAAAGAGACCGACCCACTATACGATCAAATACCTAGGCTGCTTGGTATCGGCTTGGAGAGGCAACCGGACGCGAAGAGGGGGAGCCTCCTCTACAGCGTCATACGCCCAGGCGACAGCTGGAAATGTGACTTCACTTTACAAGCTGGTTGGAAGACCGGGGAAGCTCATTTAATATACCACGTAGCCGATCTGGACCCTTATCGACGCCTAGATAGCGACAACATACGAGGTTGTTAAAATAGAGATAAATGAAGCGGAGTGATTGGCCCTACGGGGGTGGTCGTTGACTAAGAACAGAGCAGAGAGGAGAACGCTAAAGATCCTGCCGAGGCTTACATCGTGTCTTGAAAGTTGTTGCACCACTGCTTTGGTGGTGAGTATAGAATATCAGGTTTATCGACTCGGCGGATAGTGTCCTGATAGCGTTCGAAGTACATAGACACGCAAGGACCTCTATCTTCTGAGCGACCTGAGTACTATCGGCGTTACTAACAGCTCGAAGTCCACTTCTATATTCGGACTTCTCGTTGGTGGACCGGAGATTCGCAGATGTGGTAGGGGAGGGTTGCTCGATGTTACGCAGACAAACTTGATCGCTGCTTGTGCATGCGGGGTCCAAGTTAGGGGTGTGGGTGTGAGGGTAAGGATACTCAGGACGCAGGTGTTGATCAGACCAGGATTGGGGGACGGTTTGCCAGTGAACAAACTGGGGAAAGCAAGTTCAATGACTTACCTACCCCAACACCTGTGGAGAATTTCTGCATCTCACTATCGATTCGCATGGCAGGTGCTGCGTATAAAGGCCTATATCGAACAGAAAGTCTGGCGCGTCTACCTTGGTAGGGCTTGCTAAATTCGGGAGATCCTGGCCGTGGAAGTTGCGATCTGTCTTCCAAACGGCCGTTGATGTCGGCCAGTGGCTCAAGGGTGTCTACAAGTAGGTAAACCAGGTTAGGTAGTAGCCACGCCGGCAGTACGCAGCCTGTCAAGGGGCCTGTGCTAGGGATCATGGGTGATCAATTAATATATCGCCAGTACGCATCAGAGAGCCTCATGACCCTAGTCTCGAGGGATACGTTGAACTATTTATATAGATAGAATCCCGGAGCTGACACCGGGAATGTTGACCACTGAGGAGTGGCCATTATTAAAGTGATAAGGTAGGATCAGGCTTGACACTGGGATAGCGTTAAGTCTTTCATCGAGGAGAATATTCTCCAACGACCCAATGCTTACTTAATTAGCCTGATGTGATAGCTACTTACGCGTATTTGCAGGTTGCTGAATGGGGTGTGGTAAAGAAACCCTGGTGGTATAAAGGATACTAGGTAGTATTAGCGGGTGTCTCAGAGGGGTCAAGGCCTCTAACAAAGTTGGCTCGCTGATGCTTTCCTTGCTCAACGAGAGATCCGAGACAGTCCAGATAATGCGACGCCCGATCCCCTAACCTAAACTCCGGGTAGATCAGGTCTAGTCTCGGACGAACGCGTGCGGATAAAGCGAGGTTGCCACGTTTTCGCAATCATCCATTGCGAAGTATTCGGCCCGTTAGAAGCCTCCCTCCGTGCAAACGTCTGCTGACTCCATGATGCAATAAGCTCAGATATACTAACACAATAACCGGCCCCCATCTACAGAGCCATTTACTATGACAGGTCACTCATATCGCATCAAGTACGGCTCGCCATAAGTTCTTAAGGCGTCCTTGACTTTAGCTATTTATTCCTAGGAGGTGATAAGCATTGCCGATGCAGCTAGAGTCGAAATGTGGCATGCGATGCTTCAATAACCAGGAGCCCAGCTGTGGCGCGCTGGATATACGGTATCTAGTTCGCACTCGCGTATTGCTTGCGGACGATCACTCTTGTGCCCTCTCGTAGCACTAGTCTGGGAGTGTTACCAAGTAGACCGGTAGGCACATATTCGTTCAAGATAGGAAGGTAAACGGTCATCATAGTAGAGACAAGTATGAGCTTATATAGGATGACTACTGCGTGACCTCATTGTGATCACCGTGGACTAGTCCGGGTGGGCTCGCTAAGGCGACACGAATTCTGGGCTCTTTACTGACATATTAAGTTGAAGTAGAAGCGACCAATCTCTCTACTTGTAAGCCTGCTTTGAGGTTTCTTGGTCCGTTTTGTCCGGGGAATAGGCTTGGTCTTTCTCACAGTCCTGGTGGGGGTTTGATTAGGGCTTTACATATGCACGTAATCAGCAGCAGCACATTTAAGAAACGCCTCAACGGCATGGCCCAGGTAACTTAGCCTTAATGAAGTTGGTTATGGGGAATGCCAAGCAAGGCTAAATACCAAAATCCAAGACAAGCAATGCCCGGCCGACTTCATATTTAACCGGCAACTTTAAATTATATACGCCATGAATAATGATACGCGGGTGAGTTTCTCTTTTGGACCCTCGAGTCCTTTTTACTTATCCAGAGATTCATTCCAAGGACGCTTCGTTCTCTAACAGCCTCTAACATTGGTACAAAGGGACATCACAGCTGGAGGTGGCTTGTACATGTACTTACGTATATATAAATCAACCCCAACTCGATTATGTGATTTGCGGGCATGCGGGGTACAGAAGAGCGGTAGCGAGAAGTTAACTGCTGCTTGGCTTGCCGAGACGATGGTACTCTAAAACTATTAGGGGCTATTTTCCCACATGTATCTCTTTACCTACCTATGTAGGTAACCTTAATGCATTAACTCATGTATGCTGGAATCACGGCATGACTTTATATGTATGGAGGTAATGTTGGTGCATACTTCATACCATCATTAATGACTTTGATGACTTTCATTGGGGGTTTCTTTATCAGTTGTGACTGTTCTTATTCGCCGTCTCAGCCGCTTCGTTGTCTGCTTTGTAACCCCTTAAACCCCGGATTTTTTCACTAAACCTAAGGCATCACATCATTTTTTGTTATCAGCGGCTACGTACATCGTCGTCTCATCAAGGACTAGTACCCTGATCAACCACCGTATGGGCAGCGGTTAGATGAACCAAGATCAATTCCCTCGGATGTATACAGATAGGGCCTTACTTGTGCTGCGTTCTAAGACAAGATCGCCACACCTGGAGATGGACGTTCGCAGGTTAATGAATCCCATCCTGGAATCCTGAAAGCTGACGAGGACCTCGGAGCTGAGTGCCCAGGAGCCAGCACATGCGTCTTCCCCGCTCCGCTCCCCTTACCGAAAATTGCCAGCATATCCGCTCCAAAAATGGAGTAGCTCCAGACCATCAATTTGTTCTCACCCCATCTACGGGGTATCACCATCAGCTTGTCAACTCAACAACCTGAAAGCATTGCGATGATGAGAGAAGGCTGAAAATTTCTGGTCTCGTCGGTCCTCGTCAGGATGCCAGCCAACCAAGTGTTGTGCGCCGGCCGGACCATCCCAATTCGCGAGTGCGATCTGTGCCGTAGCTCCCAAAAACTGAGGAAGATGGAATCCAATTATGGGAGGTAGGTGAGCCGACAGGGCCCCTGGTCATCTTCATCTCCATTCGTCCCTGGGTCCATCTACACGCTTTCCCCGCCTGCCCAGCAGCACCGTATCAGGTGAGAAGCAGTACTTATTCTGGGGTTATAATGGAACCATGCCTTATATGTCGTAAGCCGGGTATAGAGGATTGTTCAACGGCTCTCCAGTTTCTGCCGCGCGCTCTTCTCGAGCTCTACGGAAATCTGCCATACCTAAGGTATTGTAACAATAGTACGCACGCATAGGTCAGACACTTCTTCGGCTTCCCGCAAACCCCCTTTAAACGGGATGAGTCCTGTGGAGTGCCTTGCATACATCTGAGACCCTTCACATGAATCCTCTCGCTTTTCGATCTCGTCCTTCGCTTATGGTCCATTGCTTCGCACTGAACTTGTAGGTTCTTGCCAGTCTCCGTCGCACTTCACTCTCTAGACTGGATCTCGCACGAAGTCGCCTATCACCATAATACGTGGGGGCTCTAGCCCGCAAGGGTAGAAGATGCCTCCATCGTCGACGGGCGACTCGCCTCTCTCGGCAGGCACCGCGAGCAATTCGGGCCGGCCGTTCCCTTTACCGTCGAGGGATTCTTTCGCAATCGACGCTCCCACACCGCAACTTAACACAGCGTCAAATGGAAGTCCGCTCAAATCGCCGTCGGCTGCTAAAATACAACGTACGAGTTTCAGCAAGGATGGTATACTAGGCGCGGCTCAAAAGGCGCGAAATATGTCGCAATCATCCGACACCCGCTCGGAGCAAGCCATCAACGGGCTGCAGAAAATACCGAGCGACGACGGGGTAAATCCGCTCAAGAGACGGAACACGGAAGCCACGGTCGACTACCCCCGTAGACGAGCTACAATCGCGGTAGGTGACAGGATATGAAGTGCATCTAGCCGGGACGTGACCCTGACCGTGTCATCTCTGTAGTGTGAGGTCTGCCGCTCACGGAAATCGCGATGCGACGGGACCAAACCGAAGTGCAAGCTCTGTACGGAGCTAGGGGCGGAATGCGTCTATCGAGAACCCGGAATTAAGCTTGACGCCGGCGACAAGTTGATTTTGGAGCGGTTAAACCGCATCGAGAGCCTTCTCCAGATCAACCTGGTGAATAATCATCCTAATGGCATACATATTTCGCATGACTCGCCCCCCATCAGCAATGGAACGGCGCTCAGCGGAGATCATCTCCTTGTCCAGAACTCCTCTGGGAACTTCGTCTCTATCATTCCAAATGGCGGCCTCGGTACGTGGACAAGCGGGACTGGAACGAACATTTCGACGATGCCGAAAGTCCACACCAACGCCGCTTTGCATTTACTCCAGTGGCCGCTGATCCGTGACCTTGTTCAGCGCCCATACGACCCACAAATCATTCTCCAGCTTGAAATGGCTCGGGAGCCACTCCACTCGCTGGCGAAGACTCCATGCGTTGATCTTTCGAATACGAACGCCTATATCGAAGCCTACTTCGAGAGGGTTAACGTGTGGTACGCCTGCGTCAATCCCTACACCTGGAGAAGCCACTATCGCACCGCGCTGTCCACCGGTTTTCGAGAAGGCGCGGAGAGCTGCATCGTGCTGCTGGTACTTGCTCTCGGGCAGGCGAGCTTGAGAGGTAGTATATCGAGAATAGTTCCACAAGAGGACCCTCCGGGTCTACAATATTTTACCGCGGCATGGTCACTATTACCGGGCATGATGACTGCTAATACTGTCCTGGCCGCCCAGTGTCATCTCCTCGCTGCAGCGTATCTTTTCTATCTGGTTAGGCCACTGGAGGCTTGGAATTTATTATGCACGGTGGGCAGTAAGCTACAACTTCTGCTCATGACTCCGACCCGCGTCCCGGAGGACCAAAGAGAACTCCTTGAGCGTATCTACTGGAACGCATTACTCTTTGAGAGTGATCTTCTGGCAGAGCTAGACCTCCCGCATTCAGGAGTTGTCCAGTTCGAAGAGAATGTTGGATTGCCGGGCGGGTTCCAAGGAGAAGAGTCCGAAGCCGTCGGTCGCGACGACTTATGGTATTTCCTAGCGGAGATTGCTCTCAGGAGACTTCTTAACCGAGTCAGCCAACTCATCTATTCGAAGGATTCGATGGCTTCCACGACCAGCCTGGAGCCCGTCGTCGCGGAACTCGACTTCCAACTGACGCAATGGTATGAGAGTCTTCCGTCAGCATTGCAATTCCCGTTCACCCGTGCACCGTTGGCGGATCCGGTGCAAACCGTCTTGAGACTCCGATTCTTTGCATGTCGGACGATAATATACCGTCCTTACATCCTGGCAGTACTCGATAATGAACAAGCTGCGCTGGACCCCGCAGTCCGGGAGGCTTGCCATAAGTGTTTGGAAGCCACAATCCGGCAATTGGAGCACATTTCTGCACAGTAAGTAGAACACCTCAAGTTATGACTGGTCAATTTTCTTGCTTTGAGTGTTTCTCTTCGGACGTGTTATGTTACACCGTAAACTGATAACTGGCCGTAGTCACGCTGGCCATATGCCCTATCTCTGGCAAGGTGCGCTGTCCATCGTCTCACAGACGTTGCTGATTATGGGCGCGACAATGTCGCCATCGCTTTCGACAATTCTCTTGTCTCTGGTATCTCACCGAGAGGCCATCGACCAAATGATCAACGACGTAATTATGGATATTGAGAGGATGTCAGTTCTGGCGCCCAGCATCAGCATGGCGGCTGAGATCATCAAGGAAGCGGAAGTTCGACGGCGAAACTTCCTAAGCGGCTGAACACCTAAGTGACGCGATCGACGTAGATAATGTGGACGATCTCATCGATCCAGATCATTTCGGCCCCTACCTGGCCTTACGATCCCTGGATATGGTCGGACAACATCGTCATGAACTTACCGGACGTTGGCTTGATTTAGAGCGCTCTATTGACGACCGTCTTGGGTCTGCATCCTCGCATACCTGAATTAAATGGACTCGTACTTCCCCAGCCGGGGTCGTATTTCTCCAAGCTTTTGTTGCTTCTGGAATGATCCGATAGCTCCTGCAGGTAGTGTCTCCCAGGGATCATTCTGGGCATAGTCCCTTTCGTGTCCCGATGGACAAGGAGATCAATCTTCCACGACTTCCTTTCAGCCTGGCCGGATACTGTTACCCAATTCCATCTAAGGCTGATAATGGAATTACCCAGCAACTGGGCAGCGTCCAACCAAGTGTAACGCGGCTTATCTTCTCCGGTGCTTGGGCACATGCCGCCTAGGGAAATCCTCCTCTTAAGGTTACAATACCCATTAAGGCGGAACGCAAAGCAATCGACAGGAAATGGTTGGCGGGTGAATTCGATTTGGGCTCGGGAAAACGGTCCGGGTTCCACACATCCCACCCAACCAGTCAACACCATCATTTCTTAGCACCGAAAACTGGAGGAGTTGCAACCTTCGCCTCCCAAAAAGTGCATGCTGATCGAGGTTGTGGTGGAAGATCAGATGGCATTGCCCATACGTTATGATCTATCAGCAACTCCCGTATTGCTCCCATTTTCCTACGTCGCGCAATGTTTGGGCACCTTAGACTCTCAGGCTCGCTGTAGCAATATCTTGGATTACGGAATGGTACATCGGATGGAGTCTATCCTGTGTCAAGTTAAGGTTTCTTTTCAGAGCTGGGAAAGCCGCGGTGCCACCAACGGCACTGGCTGCTTTGATTCTTTTCTTTGGCCCTTTTTCGTACGAAAGGAAGCACCTTTATGCTCCGTTAGGCGCCGGGGGTATACTCGAGCATTTACGTTACCGAGTGGCGAGTGTAATATGAGGATTTTGTCATGTCCGGGAGCCTGTTGCTATTGATTCACAACCAGGGGAGCGGTGGCAGGCCTGGATACCTAAGCCTCTTCCCCCCTTGCCCGAGCCAACTTAGAAATTATAATCTCATCTAACACTTTACAGCGTTTATCAGACTGATAGTTACTTTGGTCCAACTAACTGATTCGGCACGACACATATGGCAGTGGTCGCGTCTTTGCTATTGTGCATATGTATTTACAGAAGAAGGTTAGACTTTCCTGGGAAGAGTAAGACGATCAAGCGCGACTATAACCTTTCGAGAGCGACTTATGGTGGCTCTCGTCTGATTCCAGGGTGTGTTGCTGTCGCGACACCGTGCAGGATATAGCGAGGCATTCCCTAAACCCGTGCCGCCGCGAGCCTTACATAATACGAGCCATCGCCAGAGCAGGCCGACGCTTACGGAAGCCCCTGAGCTCCTACTACGGACCCGGTTTGTAGGCACCCGTCCGTCAATCCGCGATGCGAATCTGTGCATCCACGCTACAGAGTACCTACACATTGTATGTAGGTAGCTAAGGTAAGGTATGTGACTCGGCCAGACGCGGAGGCGGCGGAGGGGGACCGCCTTCCCTTTTCGGGCTTCCCGGCTCGGCGTACCCGCCCGTGCCAGTGCCGCAGATCCCGATCCCTCCCGGGCGCTTAGCAGTACGTACGCACCGTCTTGCCTCTTTATAAACCTTACTTGTCCGTGCTCTCCACGGGTGTCTTGCTGCTTTGGGGCCCTCACATCATCACCGTAATTTCGTCAGTTCCTTGGTCATCCGAAGATGGTTGATTAGCTATGGTATTACGCCGCGGGCATTTGCATGCCCCAATTTCTTCTTCTTAGGAGACTGACGAGCCCGCCTTTCGGGCTGGGCGGGTGGCTGGCGGCTCTCCCAGCATCCACGCCGCGAATGTTGGGGCGAACGAACTCCGCGCCTCGCCTGCCTCGCCTGCCATGCCCGCGTATGTATGCATATGGGGAAGACGCTGCCCGCATTGACTTCTTCTCAGCTTCTCACCTAAGCGGCGGCGACTTGCCCGAGACTGGCAGAACTAAGCATTCATGTACACGTCAGCCTGCTAGTCTAACCGCCGCAGGAAGAAGTGTGTCTTACGCTATGTACTTACCTAAGCGCTCTACATAAGCGCTTCCTTGGTCGGTAACCCTGCTTTGGTTTCTGTGTCTCTGGTGCCGGGAATCTCGCGCCCGAACGGGACTGTAAAGGGTGCAGTGGAATGAGTACTCTTAAGCAAGTCAAGGCCACTCCTACGTCAAAGATTTTGTAGGATGGCGGGTACAGTAAGCAAGGTAAAGGCCAGCATTGAGGCGGGAAAAGGCGCTGTTTCTAGGATGTAGGCAAGGCAATGTTTTATCCCCTTGGAAAAAAGTTGCCCGGCCTTCAATTAGACTTATAGGTAAGTAGAATGATGGCACAGTTGTCCAACAGAGGCTTGGAGTAATCCCCCCGTCTCTTGCCCGGCTCGGCGACTACCCGGGAGCGTTATCCGAGACAATAGATCTTCTTCCGCCTCAGCATTGCCCAACCGTTGTGATAGCCCTTTTCCTCCCCGGGCCTTCTCTTGTCATATCGAGTTGGCTTCTAAGGCCTTTTCTGCCTTAGGCGATGGCCTCTCATCGTTGAGCAAAGTTAAGTTTCAACAGTTACCTAGCTGAGACATGCCTTGACGCTTGTGTGTGTGTGGAGACCTTAGTAAGGCTGGATGGGGACTGAGCGAATTAGTTGAGCCTTGGCGTGAGTTCGTCCATGTAAGACATCACCCGACCTTCAACCCAGCGGCCCCGTGAAGTTCCTCTCCTCCTGCTCCCAACCGACCCGGGGCCAGCCGTCCGGCAGGGTGGAATACGGCGGCAGCGTGTACCTCCCGTCACAGGCGCCCTCGCTACAGGCCGAGTCGCAGATACCGAACGTCTTGCAGTAGCACTCCTGCGCCGAGGGGCAGTGTACGGGCTCCTTGCCGAATATGACTGTACACAAACACATCTCCTATTAGCAACGGAAGTGCGGAATGGATTAAACTGGAGGGGGAGGGGAGGATAGAAAGGATTACTTACTGTGCCAAGAGAACTCGAGGACCCTCCCGCTTAGGGAGTCCTCGAGGGGCGTCTGGAGCAGCCAGTCCCGGAAGCGGATGTAGTCCTCCGCGGGCCGGCTCCGGATCGTCTCTCGCGTCACGCCGAATTGGGAGCAGCAGCTCACGGCGACGACCTCGGGGACGGGCGCCTCCTCCGGCATCATCAGCTCGTGCCACGCCTGCTTGAAGACCCCCTTGGTCGATGGGGCGCCCTTGTTCGTGCGGTCCTCGTCCTCGACCGGCCTGATCTCCGCCGGGCAGCCGATCACCCAGACGCACCGCAGGTTGGCGTAGCCGGCCTCCTGGAGGTGCGAGATGCGGAAGTTGCGCAGCGTCGGCAGCGCGTCGTAGTCGGGGTCGTCGTTGTGCCACGCGAAGCGGGAAGCGTGGATGAAGATTAAACTGCTCCTCGCGTCAACGACGTGTCCGCCCAGAAGACAGCACCCCACCTGTCCGCTGATTTCCTTTCTTCAGTGGGAGGAGATTGAGAGATTGGAACGAGGAGGCGTGGACTTGGAGTAGTGGGGATGCAATGCGTACTATGAATGAGACACGTTAGCTTCCAAAGACGCCGGGAGCACTGATATTGAGTTTCAGCACGGATTTTATTAGCATAGAAACACACCTTTGGCGGTAGGTCCGAATAGTGGTTGATAATATGTGTGAGGTAGACCATCGCCTCCCGGCCTCTATTCTTGGGCACCGTCAAAGAGGCATTGGGATCGTCGGCCACGTATATATGCGTATACCAGTCCGGCAGGTATTTCTGTATCCATGAAGTGTCTTCCTTCTTCATGCTCGCAACTACGAGCTCTACATCGTGGCGGTAGCCGTCGCTAGGCCGCTTTGGCCGCGGACCATCGTTGAAGGAAGTCAAGGCGAGGAAACGCCCATCACGGATCGCCAAGAGCACCAGTAGACAGATGAACGTAGCAAGCCACAAAACGATGGGGCGAGAAGTCAGCATGACAGCAGCTTTGGGTCAAGAAAAGGAACCATCATTCGTCTCTGTTCTGGGAACGAACTCAAGTAAGTTGTCAAGCCGCCGGAATAATCAAAGAAGCTTCCGTCCTTCCTTTCTATCGCCTCCATCATATCTTACAGTAATATCTGGGTGTTTGGTTAGCCTTGTCGATCTGCATAGGACGTAGCCGCTGTGCTGGTCAGCTTGGTTCTATTTCAGGCATCATCACGGCTTGGCACCCCGTATCTGGCAAAGTCATTGGCACAAGAATTGGCGCACTTTCAGGATAATTATAACAAAACGTTTAAGGCAAGAACGTGTTAATTATAAAAGATAAATATATACGGCCAACTTAAGGCTGTTCCGGATTATTTCGTCTATTCAGAAACAATTTATTCCGTTTTTATATATGTTTTTCCCGATGTTAGAATTGGGTGTGAAGCTCTTAGCTGATTTGGGACACTGCGCCAAGTTTTGTTGTCAATTACATGTCTAGCATGCAACTCTGGTTATTAGGCAAACCAGTTGGACGAATGAGGGCCCAGAATAGGGGCCGCGAACCCCTGCATAGTCCCATGGGAAAGGAATTACGAGGGAGATGATTCCCAACGACATTAAAACGACATCCGGGACAAAACGAACGTAGCTTGGTGATTGGTTATAGCTCACATACATAAATAAAGCGTTGCCCGCCGATAATGGCAAGCCATGGCCGAGGCAAGACACTGCTCAACGGCGCGACCCACCAGATTGTTGCGACTTACGGTTCTTGAAAACGGCTGTTTATTGAGTGGAGGAGCCGGGAGTCCCGGGCGCCTTGGCTTCTTCCTTCCGAAATGATAATGCAAATATAGCCTATAAAGGCTTCAGCATCGCAGAACAGCTTGCCTCTAGGCCTGCTATATGTCCGCCTACACCCACCTTGCTAACCGCGGTGAGCGATCTCACCCGCGAAACCTTCTGTCTTGTGAATCTGCCCTGGCAGTTGCATTCATGATGTCCTCAGATGGGCTATGATTGGAGCATTGTCCATCATATACCCTCCCGATTTGGGAGTCCGAGGCCAAACAAGGATGCAACCGTGTAAACAGATGCCGGCATGATGGCGGGGATACTGGAGAATACAGCGTTCTTCTGGAACAGGAACATACAGGCGCATAGATATTAGCCTAGGCGACAGGTATTCGCTTCGATAAGACGTATCCGGTCCTGCCAACAATACTGGGCGTTGGGATGATACTGCGTGGGAAATGTAACGATCAACAGCCCCGCCCTGGGGTTTGAGGCTTGGTGATTTGAAGACTTATACTTGAGCATCCGTGGCGCCGCAGACAATTGCTACATCGATGTGACCTCTGCGTGCGGTTCGCAGGATGAAGTGGTCTGTCCTAACCTGGCTGAGGCCACCGAGAGAGCCGGCTGCTCCCATCTGAGGCGCTGCGCCGAGGATAGGACTCCGACGGAGGATAATCTGCAATGCGCCATCGCCGTCTCGGACCTCACGGTTCTTGCACAGCAGCGGAAGATAGCTCGACCACGTCAACACCAATACAGAGTCAGTCAGTGGACCAGCAAGTCGGCGGCGTCAGTAGTGTCTGGGGACGCCAATTGCCGGAACCGTCATCGGCGCGATTGTAGCGCTCGGGATAATCGGCGCGGGGGTGTACTTTGTCTCCGGCGACGGTGGACAGCCGAGTACGGACAATAGCATGCCTACGCGCTTAATGAAGAGGGACGCGGAATCATACGGGCACTGCGCACGGCGCCCATTGGGAAGGCCTCCATGGACGCATTCAACTACAGGCCCTGGGGCTCTCGACTGTAGGCCATGGTCCGCATGAGTTGAATGCAGATGGTCAGTAGGCGCGCGGTACCTGGGCCCGTCTGCAAAGGGCGTAACCGGTGTGCCGGGCAATGCTCAGGGGTCTATTTAGAGACCCCGCATTGTCAGTTTGATTTGACGGGGTCTAGAAGGGAGGGAGAAGTCATCACAAACGTGGCACCATGGATGAGAACTAGGAAAGACTGACCGGATCAAAACAGAACCGAGGCAAGTGTTTCCCTTTTATGTTCCCGAGTCTTCCGAGATACCACCACGTACGTTATGCAAAGAAAACACTTATCTAAACCATTCGCAGTAAGTACCTGGGGTATTTGCTCAAGAGTATTCGAAATATAGGGTGTATTGTTTGATGGCCCTGAGAATGCCGCCGTGGGGAAAGGAAGCACTGCAGTGATACTTGGCCCTGGCAGTCAGACATGGAACTTAACGCGAGCGTTTCTGTATGAATCATCCATTTTTGAATTATCCGGAATGATTTATTGAATCATTCCGAATCGTTCTTAAAAGTTCGAACTTTTCGGACCAACCTGCCTCGGAAGGTTTATATGTTTAGGTTTGGTAACGCAATTTTTATAAGATTCCTAGTTCGCTATTATTATTTTAAGACTTTTTTTTCGAAATAACTTTAAATTCGGTAAAGTACGTTCGGGATATTGCAAATAAGCGAAAATAACGTTGTTTCCAATATAAAATGCTATAAAAGCGGGGGAGGGGGAAATAGGAAAGTGGTATCATAATGAGAATGGGGGTCGCTAAAAGGGCCGGGAAACGCATGGGCTACCTAAAGGTTCGTTTGCGAATGATTCCGTATTATACGCAAAATTATGAATGATTCGGAATCATTCCGAAACATTCGCACTTCTAGAAACGCTACTTAAAGCACGTTTATTCTATTAGGTAATCGGGGTTGTTATTCGTCAACTCATTAACCTTATCAAGGTAACGCATGCGACGCATATTTCCTGCCTACCTACATAGTTGCTCTGGTTGTTCCCGTTAATCGGGTTTCGGGGTTTTATTTGCGTCCGTTCGCTTTCAGGTTCTTTTGTGATTTACGAGTGTAAGGCAGTTAAATAAGCCTAGCAATGCGCTGCTTAGCCCGTATTCAACCACATGCCGATGGTATATCGACTGCCGTTCAACGTCCCGGTAGCAAATCATGAACGACTGACGGCCAGGCGGGCATGTCGGTAGTCACGAAGCGACCTTCAAGCGTTGGCCATTCGCGCCATTCTATCACCTCCACAGCACAGGCCGACGTCGCTCCATGTCAATGCGGTAGTCCCGAGTAGGACGCCGGTACATGCGAAGGACTGGGAATGGGAGTCCCGTCTCTCAAAACCCCACTGTATCTGCATAGCGAGATTTTTCCGGGTCGGGGCCGGGCTAACACCGGCGTGTTTTAAGAAACCCATAACGTCAAGTGCATAACATCTCGTCAAGGAGGTCTTTGCAGCCGCACAAATAGCACGCGGAACCTCTATCCCGGATGTCGCTGGGATTGCTGGAGCATAGGCACGCATAAACCGGAATATTCATATAGCCCGGCAGGTCGTGGACAAAATAATTGACACACCCCCACACTGCTTCAGAGCAACTTATTCCGATGCAACTATTTGCAACGATTGTAAAAAACCAACCAAAATGCTTAAAGAGAAGTTATGGATATTATTAACTTGGTTATGCATTGACATATTAAGTAATTGTTGAGATATGTATGGCGGCTGAAGGAATTGTTGATGGAGGGGGGTCACTGGAGCAACGGGGTGTGGGCGGCGACAGCCCCACTATTTGCATGTATATAGTTAGACCTGCCCGGTATCGCTATAGAAGTTTTAAGCTTGCTGCAATTAGCAAATAAAAGTAATCGGCAAGTGGGATCTATGTGCATATATCGGGTTCGAAGGCTGCGGAATCCTGATGAAGCCACAGTTCCCAACCGACAACAGAAAGTCCACTAAAAGTCTGCTGATAGCGTAGCGTGGCGGAATTCACGGGTGATAAGATAAGTTACAGTAGGTAGGCTGACAGCTGACTCCCAGGCTTCAACTAACGCACTACGTACATAGTACTTGTGAGAATTTGGGCTCAGTACTAATTGACCAGGTATCTACCGTGTAGTAGTTTAATGGGGACAAAAATAGAAGCCCTTGGGAGCGGCTGAAGGGGCGTTGGGGCAGAAAATGCACATCTGGCTTGTTCGGATAGAGCCGTTTATTAATTACTACATGTATGAATGAGACTGCAACGACAACTTTGAATGTCAATTAAGTTGGAGCTAAACGCTAACGTTAAGCCCGGTTATCATCCCACACCACCTTGCACATATAACAAATCTGTTCGTTTCAGCACTCATACGATTGACTCCCTCTCCTGCAGGGGCTCTTTATCTTTTTTCTTCTTACCGCGTCTTTTATTTCTTGCCCACCTGTTGCTTATGGAAATACTGGTGTTCGGGCTGATTGTTTCATAATAAAACATTCGCTGCCTTTTGTTACACGTGCAGCTGGTATCGTTGGGATCCGAGTATAGTCGAGCTGGAGTTCCCCGACTGGAAGATCTCGAATTCGGTGTAATCTCGCCACCATTCGAACCGCCCGTCTGCTGCATATTCTAGCAACGCCCATTCCCTTATCCTCCTTGATCGCATACGCTTGCTGTCGGTGACTTCTACGTCTTATTCCAAGTATTTCTTGTACTCTTCGACCATCGGTTGTCACCCTGACCACTCCCGGCCCGCAAGATACTCTGATCGACCACCTCGGTTCATCGCGGCCCCGGCCCGTGTGAAACATAAACGACGTGCTTGATACTGTAACCGAGTACGGTACAATCGCTAAGATGGCTCAACTCGATACTCTGGACATCATTGTCCTCTCCGTCATCCTTATTGGGACGGCCGCCTATTTCACCAAGGGCAAGTACTGGGGTGTAACCAAAGACCCCTACGCCAACTCGTTCGCAAATGCCAACGGGGTCAAGGCGGGCAAGACAAGAAACATCATAGAAAAGATGGAAGAGTCTGGTAAAAACTGCATTATTTTCTATGGTTCGCAGACTGGCACCGCCGAGGACTACGCATCAAGACTAGCCAAGGAGGGCAAGAGCCGTTTCGGTCTCGAGACCATGGTAGCCGATCTCGAGGACTACGACTACGATAACCTCGATCAAGTTCCCGAAGACAAAGTTGTGATATTCGTTCTCGCGACTTATGGCGAGGGTGAGCCCACCGACAACGCTGTCGACTTCTACGAGTTCATTACCGGCGAAGATGTCTCCTTCTCCCAAGGTGCGGACCCCCCTCTCGGAAACCTCAACTATGTCGCTTTCGGTCTGGGAAACAACACCTATGAGCACTATAACTCTATGGTCCGCAACGTCAACAAGGCGCTGGAGAAGTTGGGCGCTAAGAGAATCGGCGAGGCTGGCGAGGGTGACGATGGAGCCGGTACCATGGAAGAAGACTTCTTGGCATGGAAGGACCCTATGTGGGCTGCACTTGTGGAGAAAATGGGCTTAGAAGAGCGGGAAGCCGTGTATGAGCCCATCTTCGGTATTGTGGAACGGGACGATCTCACC
Organism: Monosporascus sp. CRB-9-2; assembly: GCA_004155915.1. Lineage (NCBI taxonomy): Eukaryota > Fungi > Ascomycota > Sordariomycetes > Xylariales > Monosporascus > Monosporascus sp. CRB-9-2. Next base: position 163,038 of record QJOA01000055.1, on the reverse strand, counting down.
AAAGACTCGCCTGAGGTCTACCTCGGCGAGCCGAACAAGATGCACCTCGAAGGTTCTGCCAAAGGTCCTTTCAACGCTCATAACCCGTATATTGCCCCGATCGCAGAGTCGCGGGAGTTATTCAACGTCAAGGACAGGAACTGCCTGCACATGGAAGTGGACATCAGTGGCTCTAACCTATCATACCAGACCGGCGACCACATTGCAGTCTGGCCAACAAATCCCGGGCAGGAGGTCGACGAGTTCCTCAGCGTTCTAGAGCTGGACGGCAAGAGGGACAATGTGATCAGCGTCAAGGCACTCGAACCAACGGCCAAGGTACCGTTCCCGACTCCCACGACATACGATGCTATTGTTCGGTATCACCTGGAGATCTGCGCCCCCGTCTCTCGGCAATTCTTAGGTACCTTGGCTGCTTTTGCTCCTGATGAGGCCGTCAAGGCTGAAATGGCCAAGCTTGGCGATGACAAGGACTATTTCCATGACAAAATCAACAAGAATCACTACAACATTGCCCGTACCCTCAGCGTGGTAGGCGGAGGGAAGAAGTGGTCCAATGTCCCTTTCTCCGCTTTCATCGAAGGTCTCACAAAGTTGCAGCCGCGCTACTACTCAATCTCTTCATCGTCACTCGTCCAGCCTAAGAAAATATCCATCACTGCCGTCGTTGAGAACCAACTCATACCAGGCCGCCAAGATCCGTTCAAAGGTGTGGCCACAAATTACCTGCTTGCCCTCAAGCAGAAGCAGAACGGCGACCCGGACCCCGAGCCATTTGGCCTGAGTTACGAAATTATGGGTCCGAGGAACAAGTACGATGGCATCCACGTCCCAGTCCACGTTCGCCACTCGAACTTCAAGTTGCCTTCGGACCCCTCCAAACCTGTGATCCTTGTCGGACCTGGCACTGGCGTCGCGCCTATGCGAGGCTTTGTACAGGAGCGCGCGAAGCAGGCCCAATCTGGCGAGAATGTTGGCCGAACCCTACTATTCTTCGGATGCCGAAAACGGAGCGAAGATTTCCTTTACGAATCCGAATGGGTGGTACGTATTCGACCTAACGATTTCCTCGGAATACTACTAATTTTTCCATAGCAATATAAGCAAGCCCTTGGTGACAAGTTCGAACTGATTACTGCGTTTTCGAGGGAAGGGCCTAGTAAGGTCTATGTTCAACACAGATTAAAGGAGCGCGCCAAGGAGGTCAACGAGTTGTTGGAACAGAAGGCGTACTTTTACGTATGTGGAGACGCTGCAAACATGGCCCGAGAGGTAAACACTGTTCTGGCGCAGATTATTGCGGAAGAGCGAGGTATCCCCGAGTCCAAGGGAGAGGAGATCGTGAAGAACATGAGAGCCGCAAACCAATACCAGGTACGTAAAGACCGCCTAAGTTCCTCTTTGCCGATATCGTTGTCATCATCACACCGTTTCCTGCTTTCCATCATCTTGTCTGGATGTGGCTCGGGTGTTCCGGTTCAACTTTGGTTACTAACATCCTTTGCAGGAGGACGTATGGTCATGATCCAGGCGCGTGGAGGTAACCTTTTCGTAGACGACAACGTGGGCAACATGTACACGCTTGCACATAAGCGGGTTGCTCGTTGGTCAGAGGTCATGACGGGAGATTTTGACTTCAGGGATCGTGTCAGCATCGATTGAAACCCTCTCAGACTTCTCGGACCCCTCGGACCTCTCAGACTTCGTTGCATATTATGTCATTACCACGGAATCTAAAGGGTTCATGTCACGTATCATCCTATATATCAAGCATAATGAGCCGATAGACTACTTGAATTAAACATATATTCCACTTCGAAATGCTGCCTACCTTGGTCCCTCCTAGCCCCTAACGCCGTCACAATTCTATTTTCTTAACTTTCGAGGCCACAAATCCCATCAGAGCCCTAACCCCTTAGCCGCTGGCCGCTAATCAATCCAGAACCCGAATGGTCCGTCATTTTACCCCATGCGTCGCATCCTGCATCTCGACGCGTTAACTAAAACAAGCGAGCCTCAACCACGGAATCGATGCCGACCATCCAGACAACCTGGACAAGCTTCTGCATACACGCGACAGCGCCGAAACACAATCTACTGGGCCAACGTCCACCAGAGGCAGCCAGCCAGTCGGCCAGTCGTTCACCTGTCAGACGAGGAGCGTATTCGGGATCCCCTCTCCGATCAGTGAGTCTGAGGTCCCATCCGCGACTGCCGAGGCCGTCCGTAACTACATGCGCTACTACGACATCAGCAGCATACAGTATCCAGGGGCGTTTTCTGCTGGTTCATTCCACCGAGCTCACCACAGGTCTATGTAGGTTCCCGTACATATTGATGGGGCTAAACATGATCCAGTTATTTGGTCATGCTTGCCACCCTCGTGGGCGATTAGAAGTCGATTTAGAAAAAAAGAAAAGTGGCCGATGGATATTCCATACACCTCCTATGAGGATTTACATTCTTTTCCCCTTCGACGGCAGCAACTGGGCCTGTGGAGGCAACTGACAGAAAATACCTCTACGTTCTGTACATAGAATGCATCTTGGCACATTCCGCCAGACTTCTATCGGCGATATAGACAGGTCCGTGCATCTCGCGGACGGGCATATGTAAAAGTAAATAAACAAATAAAAGGGACTCAGATCTATCCCTCGCATGAGTGGAATGAGACACGGGTAACTAGCACGCATCAAGATAGACGAATACCCAGGTAGTACGTAGATGTATATGGATAAATGTACACACAGCTCGAACAAAGGACCCATCCGCGTCGCAGTCTAGGGATCCCGCGGGCGCGGCGAATGCATTATTACTTACGGCTTACATGGTCACATGGATATATCGACGCGGGGAACCGAAAATGCAACCAAAGTTCGTGGGGGGAGTTTGCAACACAAACGCCGACACTCACCTCCGTGGATGATAACATGGCGCAAGTTAGCAAAGAAGTCTCCAGCTCGTCCAAAGAACTGCCAGGACTAAGCGTCCAGATTCATCTACACATACTACTGTACATATGTAAGGCAGGTTGAGGCGATATGGGATTTTTATCCTACATATATGTACGTGCATGCTCTGACGACCACAAGATCGTATGTATACATACACTCTCACTTATTCTCCGAAGCAGGTGGGGGTTCGGGCGTATTGGACCCACCTCCCTCTGTCCCGTTGTGGACCTTTTTGGCCGGTCCTCCCGGCGCATTTCCGGTTGTCTTGGCGAGGACCTTCCCTTCGGACGTGTTTCCCACCTCGATGCCGCTGATGAACAGGGCGCTCACTCCCTCGAGGGCGGCCACGAAGACGCAGAGCAGACTCGCGATGGCGAAGTGGCTAATGGTAGACCCGATCTCCAGCCACGATCCCTCGTCCTTGACCACCCAAAAGAAGTAGAGCGTCAGGATGTCGCTGAGCGCCATCACCACCATAAACAGGGCCGACGGTGCCACACCGAGATGCTTGTTGAGGATGCCCAGGTTGGCTGAGACGAGGGCGAACGGGATCATCAGCTTCAGTATCAGAAGTGCTCCTTGAGAAAAGGGGTCGAACACCGGGATGAGACGGGAGACGCTATCCAAGCTAAAGGAGGAGATCGAAGCAATGTTCCCTGTGCTAAAGAAGGCGGACTGCAGGAGGACGAAGAAGAACAGAGCCACTCTAGCATCTGAGAGGGTTAACGGTCTGAATTGAGAGATCACGGCATCGGCGGCCGCTTCCGCAGGGTTGGCGGATTCCTGCCCCTTGTTAACGTTCGAGTTCAAGAAGGCATTCCTGTGATGTTCCAGCCTAACCCAGGTGAGTAAGGTCAGGCTGAAGGTAAAATAGAACAGCCCCTCGTAGGAAATTGTCAGGATAACAAAGGTTGGTGCGCAGGTCAGGAAGATGACCAGTAGTCTGTGAAGATAATGTGTGTTCGGTTGGAGACGGTGGGCCAGAGGCATCAGGAACGACACGATGAGCACTAGCCACCCTACCACCTGGTTGCCGGGCGGTAAGCCTTGCCTTGCCTGCAAAGAAAGAGCACTTGAGCGAGTTACGAGCATAGCCAAGATAATGAGTCCGACCTAGTAACAGTCAGTAAAATGGTTGGACCAAGACTAGTAAGAACAAGACCTACTTGGACACCTATCAACGTCCTTGAGATTTGGTTATCTTTCCGCGACAGGCTAACCCTGACCGAACTTGACGGGTCGGCCAATATCCTATCTTCGAAGATGAGATATAGCAAACCAACTATCACCATGAGCGAGCCGCCAACCATACTATTGATATTAGTAGGGCTCCGGTGATTAACGATGAGTTAGTCAATCTTACATCAACGTGACATCTTCGGTCTTGTTTGCCGGTAGTAGAGTGAAGGCACTCATCAGGAGGCATGATACTAGCCAAGTCGCAGCAAGCGCGGCATGTCGCTGCAGGAACGATACTCCAATAACGGCAGGGGAAAAGGCAGCGAGAATGAAGAGCACAGTAAGAACTTCGCGATGGATATATCCGATAGCCTGCTTGTCTCAGTCTCTGATCCTCAGCGACGAGGAGTGGACTTACTAGTGACTGGATGATTCCCACATAAATTATGGTATTGAGCAAAAGAGATAATACGTTGGCACCAGATTTGACATGGCCAAATAAAGCTTGCCTACCCTTGATCAAGCTACCCCTACGCGCATATACCTCTTCCCAAAAGAATACGGGGAAGAAGGCGTACGCGTAGTAGGTGTATGGCGACCCGGAAACAATGAAGGACGCATAGAGCAAGACGAGAACCGAGGAAAAGAAAAGGATCCCGCCGAGGCTCCTCGAAGACTGTGCTGTTCCTTGCAAGACGTGCAAGTCAACGACTCTCGCTACGGCGTAAGCCATCCATCCAAGGTAACCAATTGTGATCAGCGCCCTCAGGAAAAGCCAGTCATAGGTTTGCAGGTAGCGCATCCCTTCTAGGCCTATTTTCATCAATGCCGCAGACTCCTCAATGGCTTCCTCGTATTTTCCATCGTCGATTAGTTTTTGGATGGACGCAAGCCGAACCTCCGCTGGAAAACCATGATCTCCGCTGAGAGGTCTATAAGGTCGAAATCTCAACTCATTAGCCTTCTTGCCCTCTTCCTTCACGTGATACATCTCCAAAATCTCTTTTGCATTCAGGAAAGACGCCTTCGCCTTCTCTTTCATGTTGGCAGAAAGATACGATAAGGGAAGTTCACCGACGGAGTTGGCAGGGAACTCGACGCCAATCAAATAAGCCATCAAGGCAGCCACGTCCGCTTGCGCAACGTCGTGTCTCCGGATGTGGTTCAAGTTCCAATCCGATGAATAGGCATCATGCCCTGGCGCAAGGCCGTCTGGGTAGGTCGAGGGTTTGGCGACACCAGAACCCCATGCGATTAACGGCGTCCTCGTGTTGTCCGGATGACCGTCGCCATGACTCCCCCAATCGCTCATGCCGTGGTCAGCAGTAAAGACAAATGCCGTCCTATCGTCGCCATAGAACTTTTGGATCAGCTCGGTCATCTCCTTGACTCCTTGATCAACCACTTTGATGTTGTGTAGATACTCTTTAGAATAAGGCCGATACGAATGACCGGTAGTATCAAGTCCTAACAGATGGAGGAAGAAGACTATCTTGTCTTGCCGGAGAGCACTGCTCAAGGTCTTGTTCTTCTCCGCTGCAGTAAAAAGCTCTTTGACATGATCGAATACCCAGTAATCTAGATGAACGGCATCTTTGGAGAAGTCCTCGAATTCGGCATCGTAGCAAAAGGCATCAATTCTTCCAGGCGTTGCGCCTTTCTCAAACATAGGCAGAATATCAGGGCTACCCCAGCTCCAGGTATGTCTACTACGGTTAAAGACGCTGTCGAAATTGACCGGGTTTAACTTCCAACCAGTCGCGACAGCTGAAACATCCTCGTATAAGCCAGCTATGAGGGCGACATGACCAGGGCGCGACTCTGTCGGGACTCTCGTATGCGAAACTCCGAACGTGCCGTGCTCTAAAACTCGGGAGCGCAAGAAGGGCGCAAGCGGTCGGGGGATCAAGTCATGGTCGGTTTTGGGGTAAGGCTCTGGGAATGATTGGAAGGCCTTGTCGGCGCGCAGACCATCGCCTAAAGCGCACAAGATCAGCCTGAATTTCTAGGAATACGGACTTTGCGATCCCTTACCAACGAAGAGAACGAGACGCTCAGCAGGGGCTTTCGTCCCACTTGGTCTCTCTGGGGCGAACAATTGCATGCCACTAACGATGGGACTGACGAAGTAGATATCGAAGATGGAATATATGTAAACAAGGTGAAAGACCATGGCAATGGCCAAAAACCTGAAGCGACTGACAGTCGCCATAGTTGCAAATTTGCGGTCCTCTGGAAAGGGGAGAAGAGAGAGGAGGTTAGCAACCACAGCCCCGTCTTAAAATAGTCCTGTTATCCGACAAGACATGAAAGTTATGTATTATATAACAAAGCATCTACGCAGATGACAGAATAGGAATGATGGCATAGAGACCATCGGGGATGCGCAAACCTCGAAGGAATGCGTGTTCGATTTCGAGTTCAACCTGGAAATGAACATTGGAACCACGTACGCCGGTAATAATTGGCCGTCAAGGTGGCAGTATTGCGAAAAACTAATTTTGGGCACTCACCTACGAAGAGCCGCGTAAAGAGACACGCGCTTGCAGGGATTAGGAGTGGCGGCCTTTCAGGGGAGCCCGACGACACTATACTTATTTAAGTCAAGAAACATACAGCCATGGAAATGGTCCATAATGTCAGCAGTCACAGTGATCGAATGCAGGAATCTGGCGTAATTGCTCTGGGTTGGTTCTCTAAGTTCTAGAAAAGGACAAATCTAGTCCGTGGGCAATCGCCCTTACATACACGATTGGGTAACAAAGGATCATTAATGGACAAAGGCTGTCCCAGGCAGCATTCTGCTGCCTAGCCTGAACAAAGCCCACCAGCCTGCAGCACCTGAAAGCACCAATTGCCGACACATAATTATAAATAGTTATACTCCTAACAGTGGCCTAATAGATGTTTTTCCAAATAATATCGAAAATAAATATATATACATATAATAATAATTATGATATTACGCTTTAACATTCGCTTCCAGCATTTTCAATCGCTTATTTTGCATACCCCCATCTACAGTATTCGTGGCGTTGCTGATGACAGACTCCCCAGGCCTGCCTCCACCATCCAGGTCCTTGGAAGAGGGCACGTAACGTTAAATGACAACTTCTACTTTACCTAGGTGTGTACTGGTAACCTGGATGCCTCATCCCGCCGTCAGCTTTATAGGAGACTCTCCTGATACGTCGCCTTCTTGGCCGGGGCTCCACCCATGGATTTTGGTCCAATGGTCTTTTTCCTAAACAAAGCCTTAAAAGATGCGAACCATCCAATTGGGTCAGCGAAACCAGAGCTTCCCATTGCGTTAGGCGAGCGAGTCTCATAAAGGCACGAAACAGCCAGGTAGCCCAGGATCTCCTACATAACATGTACAGTCTCATGCTTGATCATTTCAAGACAAAGATGCTCGCGAGCGCTGAGACTGTTCGCTCCTTGCTGCTAGGTAGATTTGGACCTAGGACTGCCTGAGGGTCTTTTGCATCCGTTCAAAGACAGTACTTGAGCCCCTCCACACCACTGTCACAGAGCTCAGCATGAGATGAACTATGCGATGTAGTGTATTGCTCAATCGGAGAGAGACTAGCCCCGGCTGGTGAATTTGGGATGACGAGACCAAGTGAGCTGCGAATCCTAGGCCTAAACGAAGCAACCCCATTATAACCATCACCGCCGTCAGACATCATGTAAAGGCTCCCGGTTCTGCTGATCTGTTCTGAAAGGACCAGCCCGCAGGTCTCTAATAAAAAGTTGAGGATTCTGTCCCCATGGGGTTTTGCCGTATGCTAAGCAGATGTGGTCTGTAGCGTCTTCTGAGGCTCCTTCCGGGGTTTTCTTTGAATGTAGTCCGGGGGTCAAGTTCGACCTTCTCTATTCTGAACAAAAAGGCCCGTGGATCCTAACGGCTAATATAAGTACCGTCAAAGTTGCTTCGAAACCTCAAATCACAGGGGTGGCGCCGTCGTGCATGCATGCCCCGCTAATGCAGAGCGGCTGGCGAGCTAGGAGTTCCGGCCCGCCCGCTTTTCAACCCTTACGACACCTTACCTTACGAGCCCCAATACATAGCGCACAGAATCCTGGGACGAATTCAGTCCGCTGCATGAGTATGTTGCAGGCGATTCCTTCAGAGCGGCGTGCAGGTAGAACAAGTATGATAAGGGTACGCCGATCCTCCTAACAGGCTAAGGCTGCCGCTGATAGGTACGAGAGCTACAGAAGAGGTTCTCCCGTATATGCAGAGGTTGACGGTTTCCGCTTTTGTATGTGATTCGCAGAAACGACCTGGCCTTGGAAGGTGTTTGAGAGCCTGGTATTAAAAAATGTTTGAAAATTGAGAATAAGTAGGTAGGTATGTAGGTTGCACTTGTTGGAGGCCTTTTTGAGGGTTATGCTGTGAAGTAAGTTGGGATTCCGGTCTCGGGATGTGGACTCAAGTTATAAAACATCTTCCAGGTTGTCTTGTACAAAGTCTTTTGAGTAGAAACAGAAAGTGTGGAGGGCTATTATGTAATACTGTCATATACCAAATCAGACGACCAGAGAACTATGTGCGTTAGGTAGTTCAATATCAACCTAGAGGTAACCCTTTGATACGATGCCGTCTTCCCCGCCATCCATCCATTTTTCATGGAGACCAAATGTGTGGTTATGAAACTGGGGCCAGCTTGTAATTTATTCATTAACTGTCTTAGTCTAAGCTCATCACATAGGCAATTGAACCGCATGCTGGCGCTACTAAGTATGGTCTCTTCGCGAAGTGTTAAACGTGCAGGTAGCGATGGGGCTGAGTTCCAAGGCCATCAGTCCGATCCAATTACATAATGGATCGTGATATATGGTCATCGGACTCACAAAATTTCAAGCCCATACACTCCACATCTTTTCGATGATAGTGGTATAGCCATATTTTATAGAAGCCAACTAAAGAGGAAGGTATCCAGGTCAACGGGCTCTGCTTCTCGGTAGCTTGAGAGCCTTTTCTTTCCCACAGATGTCTAAGACTCGAGTCGACGTTAAGAAACGTTCCGAGTGGGTTCGTCCTTTCTTCGTACGAGCCCCACCGCACGCTCTAAATCTCGAAGTTTGGTGTCTGCTCTTCTTAATTGGGACGCGGCTGCAAATTTGCAAACAGCTGATACGCTAATCTAACTGGGGCCGACGCACGGTTGAACCTAGTGGATAAGTGATCCTTACGTGCATTAGCGTCAAGCGCCAAAGTCCGTATAAAATGATTGGTTCGTGATTGAGATAAGTGTACGCCGGCCCCATAATCGCCTTTGCTGTCAATATGCACCTAAGAAGAGCACAGACTCCAAAGTCCAGACCTAAGAGAGAGAGGCATCAGGGCTGCTGACTCCAAAACATCGATGAGATGTGTTCTTATTTATTATAGTGGCTAATCGGCGGACTTGGCGCTTTAATTCTGTATAACAAGAGGAGGGCAAGCGATCACGATCGGGGCTTAACTGCGACAGGCTGCATGACTCCGAGAACGGGTGCGCCTAGGAAAAATGAGGAAAGTAGGATGAAGATCGCGGACTAGACCGCTCCTGCACCAGGTGTATCAAGGTCAGGAGCACCACAATTCTAGACTGCAACGAAGGACTGCTCCATGTGACTGACTACACCTCCTGCAGGCCATAGCGATGGTTCCCTATCTAACTTTCAGAATGCATAAGATGCATCACAACACGGGAGAGTATCATTTCCATTCTCATCCGAAGTATGAAGTTGGCCCAACCCTCTTCCCCTGCTACCCAATTTAAATATGCACCCACCAAGTGCCCTTTTGACGCTGCTGCGTTTCGAAACGCCCTGCCTTTGCACATATATGTTGCGCACGAAAATGTGCATAAATATTAGATGGACACACCGACGGCTTTATAGACAGTTCTATGGCGACTTGCCATGGAAGCCTTGTTGGAACGGGGGTGTGTTCTACGGATAGGAGGGAGGCTTACTTCGTACATTCATCGGTGTGTAACAAGTAAGTTATACAGAGCTAGAGGCAAAAGGACGCAGCAGTGATGTTGTAATACCTGGGACGGGTGGGAACATCTAGCGCTGGCTCTATTACAATAGTTTCTTTCTTCCCGGTGCGCGCATCTGCAGGACTTTTCGGGTTATCACACCCCCACTTTCCACCTCCGATCTACGGGCTTGTGTTCCTATGGTTGGCTGTTGTGGTTACGGTTACCCACTAAAGCCACAAACTTCGAGACTACCACTTTGCTAGTGTAGAACCAAGAAGGAAACATATAGAAACTCGATGCGCCGCTTCTCTATTTCTTAACTTTCAAGATTCTTCTCTTCCAAACAACGCCCGCAAAAATACTTCGCTCATCCTGCTCTCTTAACCTTGGAGGTGCTTCAATCGCGCCTCAGGTTAGGTAGTATCCGAGTTCTCAACACAATTCACCACGTTACAAGTAGACTAGTCGCCTTTTACCTTGGTGGCGTGGCTACCTTCCTGCCACCCCCAAGCAGCCTCAAGTTTACCACATAAGATACAACCATCCACAAAACCCGTTAAAATAGGAGGAAGGCAAAGGCGCCTCTTGCCGCCGCAACACTTGACGCCTGTTTTTCTACTTGCTCTGTCTGCTTAGTAGATTGACGACATAGCCAAACAAGCGGCCAAGTGTTGTGTCAGCTGTCGTAAGGTCAATACCAAGTCGAGAAGCAATGGTCCTAACAAAGCAGAGATCACCGCGAAACCCTGATGACTTCCCGACCCTTCAGCTATTTCTACTGGGTAAGTTTCCATTATCACCAGTGGTGGCGACCAAATGCTGACTGCTACCAACAGCCATTGTCCGTCTGGCCGAGCCTATCGCGCTTACGTCCATCTTCCCTTATGCTTGGGCACTTGTCAAGAGATTTCATATTGGCAGCGAAGAAAATGCCTCTTTCTACGCCGGTCTCCTCATCTCGTCCTTCTCCCTTGCGGAGGCCCTGATGGGCATGTACTGGGGTGGGCTCTCCGACCGAATCGGCCGAAAGCCTGTCCTATTGCTAGGATGCATAGGAACTATGTTTAGCATGATCATGGTGGGCATCGCCACCAACATCTGGGTTGCTCTGATCGGACGAGCCATCGGTGGTCTGCTGAACGGGAACATTGCCGTAATCCAGACCATGGTGGGCGAACTGGTCACCAAACCTGAACATGAGCGTAAGTCCCCGAAGGCCTCTTCTTTGTGCAAGCTGCACGGCATATGGCTAATACTCTGATAGCTCGCGCTTACTCCGTCATGCCTTTTGTTTGGTCGATAGGTACCATCATCGGGCCGGCTATTGGTGGATTGTTTGCGAATCCTCATGAGTCCTTCCCCAATGCGTTTCCCGCTGGAAGTTTGTTTGCGAAATTTCCCTACCTTCTACCCAACCTCATATGTGCCGCCCTTTTACTAGTCAGCATCTTTTTGGGGTACCTTCTCCTAGAAGAGACGCATCCCGATATGCAACCACGCGTGGCGCTACCGGAAGACACATATGTCTCGGAAGAAACGCCACTACTAGAGACATCCGATGCGATGAAGCAACCAGCTGTGGACCTCCGTGCGGAAACGTATGGGACCCTCAGGAGCAGAAACAGTGGTGAATACGAACGGGATGTGGCTTGCTCGAAGGAAGCTCAGACTATGGGCTCATGCAGCATCTTCAACAAACGAATCGTTACTCTGGTCGCTGCTCTCTCCATTTTCACCTATCACTCTATGACTTACGATCATCTTCTACCAATCTTCTTCGAAGACGACAGAGTTTTCATCGACTCCGTACCGAGCAAGGTTCTTCTCTCTTCCATCCACCCCTTCTACTCGCCCGGAGGTTTGGGCCTCTCAATGCAAGCAGTCGGTATGATAATGGCTGTCAATGGGGCTATCGCCTTGTTTGTCCAGGCAGTCATCTTCCCTATTGCTGCTGCGAAGATTGGTGTGTTCCGACTGTTCATTCTCAGTACCGTCCTTCACCCTCTCCCTTACGTCATCGTCCCGTTTCTTATCTACGTGCCGGAATCGATGCTGTATCCCGCGATCTACTTCTGCCTGACTATCAGGAACCTTCTGTCTATCACCCTGTACCCCCTCCTTCTGATCCTGATCAAGGAAGCCACCCCAACCCCCTCTGTTCTTGGCAAGGTCAACGGCCTCGCCGCAAGCGCGGGAGCCGCTTGCCGCATGATCGCACCCCCGGTGGCAGGGTACTTGTACAAGATCGGTAGGGAGATTGACTGCACCGGGGTTGCGTGGTACAGTAGTGCCGTAGTTGCATTGGTTGGGACCATCCAATGCTTCTCGGTGAAGCGAGACAGGAGTGACGATTTCTCTGAGGAGTATGGCAGCCTGCCGAAAGAGCATCGTGGGCCGAGGGTCACCGTTACTGAAATGGACGAGGGCGAAGAGAGTGCGTGAGAAGACCGAATTGGAAGTTGGACCTGGACATCAGCTACAACTTTAGGCAAAAAAGGAAGTGGATGACTAGTGCGGGCTGTATTCAAGATGAGAGGTCTTATCATGAAGGCTGGGCACTTCATGGTCATGAGACTCATGAGTAACGTCTGCATGCATCGCTAGATGGGTTTTGGCTGGCGTTAAACAGGCGTATGGTGTATTTTATAAAAAAAAGCAGGTGGCTCTTTGGGGGGCGCTTATGCGTCATCGCTTTCCAAAAGGCGTCTGGTCGGGCTCTAGCATAGTTAATATAATGACGTTTGAGAACCTCCCGGTGTTGGTTAAAGACCGGCTGTTATGGTGATAATTCATACTTGGATAATAAAATACCATCAACCTGAACTGCCTCGGTTTTACCTGCTCTACCCAACCCTTGCCAAATTTGCAGGAATTCTTCGTTTCGAGGGGGTTTCCTTCTCACATAGGGTAGGCCTCTAACAGGCACACTATGCTTTCATTTCTCTCATGGGACAGTTGGTCAGGAGCTAATAATTGGTTATCGACCGCCCCCCCGCGTCGTCGTCTTACTGCTCAGTTACATATAATCCGTGCTTACTGAATATCGACCGGCGTCAACGTAGCTTTTGTTGTCCACCGTCCCTTTAATCAATGTTTCCTCACTGCATAGCAAGATCCCAATACCATGTATGAGTGGGGACGTACCTTGCTAACAGGGATCGGCCTGGTCGTGCGCACGTGGGGGGCATTACAGTATGCGGAAGTAGACCGGCGAATTTTATACTAAAGGGGCTGAGGGGTTACTTCTGGGTCCTTGAAATACCTACATACATATTTCTGTATTCCTGATATTAGAGAGCTATCAGGCTAGTATCCATCTCTATATTCGCCTGCACAAACAGTCCAGTCGTTCCCCCGCTATTCGTTTCCGGTATTAGAAAAGGGAAAAGAGGAAAATATATAGAGACTTTACTATGGGAAATATCTCAAGCGTCTTCCGCATTGCCGTAGATGCCCTGCACATGCTCTCGGGCGGGCGCATCCGCTCCTGGGACCCGGCGGCGGAGATGCCGTCGCTGACGGACAAGGTGGTGCTGATCACGGGCGGCAGCATCGGCATCGGCAAGCAGGCGGCGCTGGAGCTCGCGCGGCACGGGGCTCCGCCGTCGCAGATATGGATCGCGTCGCGCGGGGGCCGCGGGGGCACGGCGGCGGCGGCCGAGATACGGCGAGCCGCATCGTCGTCCACGGTGGAGGTCCGCTTCCTGGAGCTGGACCTGACGTCCCTCGCGTCGGTGCGGGAGGCGGCGCGCGCCTTCTCCTCGGCCGCGCCCCGCCTCGACCTCCTGATCCTCAACGCCGGGCTCATGGGCGGGAGCCCCGCCGTCACCGCCGAGGGCTACGAGCTGCGCTTCGGGCTCAACTACGTGGGCCACGCGCTGCTGGCGAGGCTCCTGACGCCGCTGATGTTCGAGACGGCGGCGGCGAACCCCCCGGCCGTTGGCATGGCCGGGGTCGGCCCGCGGATCGTCGCCGTCAGCTCGGCGGCACACTCGTACACGGTGCCCGGCGGCATCCGGTTCGACACGCTGAAGGGCACGGCGGAGGACGTCGATGTGCTGCTGCGGTACGGACAGAGCAAGCTGGCGATGCTGCTGTGGGCGCGCGAGATGGCGGAGCGGGAGCCCCGCATCACCACCGTCGCCATCCACCCCGGCACGGTCAAGACGGAGCTCTTCAGCCAGCCCGAGGGCGGCTTCCTGTACCGCCTGGTGTGCATGATCTTCGTCCCCGTAGTCGGGCTGACCGTCGAGGACGGCGCCAAGAACACGCTCTGGGCGGCCACCTCGGGGGAAGTCGTCAGCGGCGAGTACTACGAGCCCGTCGGGGTCGCCGGCAGGGCCTGCGGTTGGGCGAACGACAGGGGGTTGTCGAAGAAGCTGTGGGAATGGACCGAGGAGGAGCTGAAAGGGCAGGAGATATGAGGTGGTATGTATAAAAACCACTTCCCCGTTAATTCCTTTTTTGCATATAATAACGAACGACATATGGTTCTCTGTCACAAACTCCATGATTTCCTCTCGGGAAACATCAATGGCTTCCTCCAGTTAACCGCCCCAGGCTTTCTGTTTTCCAACTCGCGCATGTCGAATCCTACTTCTCGACCGCGACCTCCTGGATATTCTCCCCCTTTTTCTTCGTGCACACAGATTTGAACACTTCCGCTTAACTGTCTGGCAGAATCGACTGGACGCTGCACCGTATACGATTCCGGCGGCGCATGGAGCATTAAGCCCTGATTCTTAGGGGCATTTCCGAGAGGGAAGTCGTCTGCCTTTTCGAAAATTGCCTACAAGTCCCCATCTTGGATCCCAAACACTTCTAGCGCCGCGGATGCAGTTAGAAACGCACCCCGATGCCTTCCTTATGCCGGACTACGTCAATCAGCCTGCCACCTCCTCGCCATATACCGTAACCGTCACGGATTCTACCGGTAGGCGCGCACCAGTGACAGGAAGGGCCGGCCCTAGTCACACCTGACCTTCCGAATTCTCCCAGTCCGTGAGTCGAGATGACGCCAGTGTCGTGACGGTTTCAGGCTAACTCCTCTGCATGCGCGATATCTGGAGTTCAAAGTTGTGGTTCTTGGTTGTCGATTCTTTCCGGTCTTGTGCTGGTAGACTGCTGGTAATTCTGAACTACACAATACGTCCCCATCCAGATGGACCCGAAGTGTAGAAGATGAGAAATGGTCAGTACTCGGGCACTGTTTGCTTCTCCATAATCTGAAAAGGCCCCGGGTACTGCCCGGCCGGCGATAGTGAACAGTTCATTCGGGAACTGCCGAAGTGCAATGGATTCCATGGTTCCTCAGAATGAGGCTTTTTATAATTACCGACGGCAAATGTGCCATACCTTCAAACGCCGGGGAGGTGTTTACTAGGACGACTTTAAGCCCGAGGAATAAGACCTACATGAGTGACTACCGGTTAACCTCCCAGTTAGAGCCTACGGGCTGCATCGAGGTGCTGGGGAGGACATAGATGGTGGGGCTTCCTCCTTTCCTTTTCACATGGCTTTCCCTTTTCCTTAATTGTACAGTCTCAATACAACCCCTAAGTGCGCCTCCAAAGCCTTAGGTCTGTGGAGAGCCTTGAATATCTAGCGAGTGACGACCCGTCGGCCCAAGTAGTCTCGAAGCTACGCATCTTCGTCATATCCCATATCGGATCTTGATCTCGCGGACTCGCTTCGCAGAAGACGCTAGACGCTGGGCAAGTCATGTGAGCATCCAGGTAGATTTGGCACAGGAAAGTAACGCATGGTGCGAGCTAAAGGGGAGGCAATGCGTGACCTTCTCTGACTACCGGTATCATGAAATCTGTTGCCCAAGGGGACCCGGTTGCCATGGAGCTGCCACTCTATCTGAATGGCGATTAGAGAAGGAATGGAATGCCCTCGTTTCAATATACTGCTCTTGCGAAGGAAGTAAGCGAAGGTTATTATATTACGTTTTTGTCAAAAGGGGGAAGAGGCGGGTATAAGGGGCGCTTGCCCCTAACCCCTGCCCTCCTACATGACAACAGCCAAATAAATACTATTGTCTTATACATCCAGTTATTCTTCGATTCTAAAATATTCAGCTTTATTAATATAAGGCAATATAATAATCTTTCGCGAAGTCCGTTCACCTTCGTAACTACATCAAAGGTAAATGTAAAAGGCTTAGTAGCGCACAGACTATTAGAGCTCCCACAACAAGGCCAGTCCGCGTATTGTCATTGACCGCATTCAAATGTCCCCTGCCAGAGGGAGACGCCGCCGAGCCTGGTCCGCTTCGCTTGGGAAGATATTTGATGCCGGTCCGAGGGCAATTGGTGCGTGAGCCAAGGGGCTCAACAGGGACAAAGTTCCCGGTCTGGACCGATCCTCGAACGTTGTAGTGATACCGCAGCTCACTGAGTTCTTTGTTCTCGTTGCAGTTGACGACGACAGTCTGGTTGTAGCCAGCTTTGAGCGCATCCTGGATGGCGGCCCGGGCGTACGTGGCGCTAGTCGACGGGACGATGTCAGCTGCAGCTAGCCACTCGTACGACGGGAGTGTTTTGAACACATCCACTGCCTTCGTGAAGTAGTCGGCGACTTCCTGAGCGGGCTTGTATGCATCGTAGCATTCCGGGTCCAAAGTGCTTACTGCAACATCTAGGTCAGTAACGTCCTTTCTGATCAAGGAGGCATGTAGCCGGGAGTTATAGGGACATAATTCGTAAGCTATAAAATTTTAAAGGTCTCCGTTGGACATTTGTGCCCTATAATTTAGCAAGCCAAGTGGACGAAATAACCCTGGGGTCGCTTACCGCATGTGCCGTGCTTGTTGAACTCGTGCGCCCAGAACCTCTCGTCGTTTCCTCTATTGTCCTTCCAATACGTTTCCATGAACTCGAGAGTTCGAGGTGCAAAAGATTCCAGGATCTCCGTAATGTTCTTATACTTCCTGCTGTTGTCACAGAACTGCTCCCAAGTGCCATTACAGTTGTTCGGCCTATCGCAGAGTCAGTTGAAAGGGGCCTCGGGGAGGAAGAGTGGTAGGATCACGCACCATAGCCCGTGTATAGTCCAGGAATCCGTAGGGCCGGTGGGAGGGTCCGTGTCCCAGAACTGAGTCAAGAGAAGTTGGCCACCGGGCTGGTTGAAGCAGCAAGTATCTACCGCCGCCGTCGCCGCGATTTGGCAGCTCAAGGGACTGTTGACCGGGCAACTGACCGAATCGGCCGTGGTATAGCCAACGGCGAAGGCTGTTGCGACAAACTGATACCGTGCCATCCTTAGACAAAAGAACGAATGGATAGCTCAACCAATATGGTGTGGTTGACGGAATAGAAGCAAAAAACCGTAGCATTAAACAACCTCGCGCTTATAAGTACATACTGGTGGAACTTTGCATTCCTGCCACCCCCTAATCGGGTCGACAAGGGATAAAGCCTTCACATGGTATATTATAAGGAGAATTGCTCCGCAACTAACTCCTCCAGTTTACAATTCTATATGAAAATTATCATATTATAGTAAGCTATACCATCTTTCGAACGGTTTATAGTTGCTAACACGGAACAGTTCTCGCCATGGTTGAAACGTTTTCTATCTTTTCCGGGTTGAAGGCGCCCCCGTGGGGGCCCCTCCTTATTTAGGTGCCTCGTCAACTTCCACAAGGCCCCGCAACGGCAGGACGTGCCGCGCTTATCGGCATACCAAGATCTTAAATGGTACGGCAAGGTGATTCAAGGGAAGGGCCGCATTTTGAGAGACTGCCAACGTCTAAGCAAAAGCGCATCTTAGGGTCACACCTGAGACTGACTCGCAGAGATGGTCATATGCGATCAATATGTAACAACTGCTAACGGATGAGTCTAATAGGGGCGAACTACCCCGAATACTCGATCAACGTTTTGGCCGTTTGATGCTAAGGTTTGTACTCTCAGTTTTGGAACTGTTATACTGTAAAACGTTTCTGTGACAGCAAAAGTTGATGTAGACGATGCAATCCTTATTGACTGCTCCAGCCATGATGACTCGTCGAACCAACAAGCTAGAATATCAGACCACCGCCGACATCGACCCGTCAACCCGTTTGCGAATCCATTCGGGACTGACGGGCGGCATGCCGCTTAGCGTACGGCTGACTGGGGCGCGTTTGACCGCATCGGCTGCGACACGGCTTCTGGCTGTCGCTTTTAGTGGTGGCCGCCATGCTTTGCTTAAGCCCGCTCCATCGAGACGAGGTCCGTCTTCTCGCCGTTGAGGAAACTATGATGTCCTCGGCGCGGCCTGCCAGCTCCACGCGTCAGGCACCGTCGGGTTGCGCTCAAAAGCGGTCGCGGGTGCGATACTTTTTCTCGAGCTTCTCCTGCCCCCGGATACTGAACGTCGGTTCTGTATCACTGTGGCCTCATTGACACTGCTAGTGATCTCTTCGCAAAAGGCCGCCAAAGCAGGGGGTAGAGACAACGCCCGGTCGCCCCTATCCCCCTCGTGGGCATCTCATGCCGGTTACCGGGCGGCGCTAACAGCCTCGACGGGTATGGGAAATCCTCGAAAGGGGCGGCACACTTGGTCCCCTTTACCAGAGGATTGTTCTACTGAGACTGCGTTTTATCATCCCAGCGCCGACGACCCGGACGGTACTACCTAGTAACCATCGAGGCCGTATTTTCATCGATGTGGATTGGCACGTCTTCGACTTGCACGGGCCCTCGATGGCGCTCGACACGGGGTGCTTGGGCGGTCTTGTCGCACTGCGCTAGGCCTACCAATAGGGAGTGTCGGAGGAACCTTAACTTCGAGGTTGGAGACTGGGGGAGTACTAGACAAGGGGATGTTTTCCTAGAGTTACAGCAATACCTAGAATCTATGACCAAACTTGGACCTCCTAGGGGAATCATGGGATGGCGTTCCATGCGTATCAGGCGTCGTCAAGTGGGCGGGGTAGCGACTCCGCGCTTGAGGAAGATAAGAAGACAACGAGGGTAGGTGGTGAAAGGGGTTCTCCACAGATCAGCTCCCTTCTTCCTGGTCCCTTCTTCCTGCTGGTAGAGATAAGCTTGTGAGTCGAGGCCTTGACCGCGAGAGTCCGCACTCTACCGGCAGGCAGCTCCTTGCTCCTCTCGAGGGCCTTTCGTGTCGAAGAGGGCCTAGAGCGTCTCTCCATCGCGAGGTGAATCTGTGATTATCCCGATCCAGCCCTGCCGTTTCACGCTTGGCATACCCGCTCATCTCTGCTGTCGGATGCCGTCACCATGGCATCAACGATGATTGCGTGCGCTCCGGTTCGGAGCCGACAGAGAGATGGTCACTCGTCTATTGCCTTGCGTGCCTCGTGTTTCGAGGGGGGTGTGTGGGCTTCGCTTATGCCCGACGTGGCACATCGGTCCCGTCTTGAGCGAAGATCAGGCCCTTCGCTCTGTTGAAGGGCTACCCCAGGGAATCGGCTATCAGGATACAATGGCGAAGCAGCAGGGATACTGCCGACATAGAATTTACAACCCTATGAAAACGTTTCTGCATCAGACTGCATGGACGTCGGTTTTCATAGCCATTATCGTCACATATTGCGCGGAAGGACTGACGTGTCCTGGGTCCAAGTGCTGCGGATGCTGACAGCGTAGGACATCTAACCCGAAAACACGAGGAGTAGACAGTAGATACCAACCTATCCAATTAGATCCATTTGGCTTCTATGGCAAAGGCTTGGAACGTATCTCTATTCTGCCTCCTGAACCTCGCTTAGGACTGCACGCGTAACGGATTAGGGTTAACTGTGCCTCAATGAAAACCTGTCAGTGTAATAGTAGGATAGTCAGGATTAGCATGATGTCCCTACAAGCGTAGATGCAGCTATATCGACCAAACCACTGTCGTGGTGAACTTCACAGACTCCCAGAGTTCCGTCCATTGTGGCCTGAAAACTGTAGACTGACTTGGATGTTGCCGTGAAAGGGCTCCGGAGAGAACCCGAAGTTCGATTATTCGCTGTCATTTTTTATACAACACACCATCGACCATGTTACTCCCAAGAATCAACAGATACTCCCTTATTGTAGTGGACAAGCCCCTATCTAGACTCGTTGATGGATCCGGCCAACCTTTTCGTGGGACACCGCCTGTCATTCCTAAGAAAAAGCCCATGACGGTTGGCTTTCAATCTTTTCCGGAGTAACTGTGTTCTTATCCAGCATATAGGGTAAGGAGGCGTATATGAACTTGATTCAAAGATACTTTGGAACGCAGTACGCGCAGTCGCTTTCCTTCGAGAACATATGCGGTTAGCCGGTTTAGGCGCCAAGCTTTCTCCAGTGAGTACTTCGCACGTTAACCCTCCATCAAGCCCTGCGACCGTGACGCAAACCACGTACGCAACAGCCGGGAGTTCAGTCCTCATTCGAGTTGTTTAGTCGACATCCGGGGAGATCTCGCGCGATAGCAAGTTATGGGATGACGAAGTCAATTGTCGGCAATCGTAGAGCTGTGTACTATATTTTTGCCCACCATGCCTGTGCCGGTCAGGGTGGAGGGAAGGATTCGTCTCCCTTAACGTCGTCGGACTGGTCGATTCTTCTTTCAACCTTACGCATCTATATCTCCAAAGCAATTGGCCAGTCAGAGACGTCTTCATATCGCGAATTTCGGTTAGTCACAAGGAGTGAGAGCCTAGAGCTAAACAATGCAGTCATCTCGAAATTTTCTGGGATCCCGGATACATATCTCTCGGAACCAGCCGACTTGAGTCACCGTTAAATAGCGTCTAACCCAGGGGGGATTTACGAGAGGCTCATTTACCCGCCTTCTTCGAACCAGCCAGTCAGCCTGTCATTAGTCATCTTCACCGTCTATCGCACAAGTTAAAGGTATACCCTCCTTAGCGCCCAAACGGAAGCCAAGCCCTCAACTGCTTGCTATACGTAGTCTATTGCGGCCAGCAGGATATAGCGAGATTCGCTGCAACATCAGGGCTGGAGTGGCCCTCCATTCAGCTCTGCAGTAGCGCCCACGTAGGACGAGCAGTAGTCGTAGCATAGGGGTGAGGAGTCATCGGCCGCCTCGGCCGTCCGGGCCTAACTAGGCAGCGATCCCGCTCGGCTCTCCGTTGCCCATACCTAGCCGGGGCATGATGCTGCAACCCAACCCAGGCAAATGGGCAGAGTAATAAGTTAGGAGGTACGTATGGTAATACATCCTTATACTCGTCAGCGCGCGGGGTGCCTTACGTCTGTACATCATGCGCAACGCGTAGACCTGTGAGTCTCTCTTGAACCAAGTCCTCCTCAAGACGATCCCGTTGCCCTACGTGGGCATAGCTACCTAGTTGCATAAAGAGGGGAAAAGGCAATTCCGATATCTGACCCATACGCACAGGGTGAAGTTAGGCGTCCAATAGACAGCTCAGTCAATGGGTAACAGTCTGGCAATGGCTTACGTTCAATGTCGCTCGGTAGGCAACCGCATTCGTACACCAGTTCGTGTCCCATCCCACCTGCCGAGGTGAGTCGCCGCGGATGACTGCGTCTGCACGACATTTCCCAATACGGCAATGAGCCACGGCCTAGGGGGCTTTGTGCCGTCCCGGCGCCATGGGGCTGTTAGGGTAAGTTGACGACGTTGGGATTGAGATTCGAGTTGGCGGTCCTATGGATACGCCATGCATACCCATACCTATATTGCTTAACGCAAGCAAGGCTCCTCGAGTCGAGGTATTATATAAGTAGCCACCGAACTGCCTGCGGAATCCCGAGGTAGAGAACTCCATGCATCCATCCATCCAGTCGGCTCTCTAGTCAGCACTATAACCGCTGCCAGGCATCTCTCTATCGACTTAGGCCCCCAGATATTCGCAACACTACTTGACCGGGACTGCCCCTTAAGAACACCCCTAAGGACCGCAGTTCCGCGTTCCATCAACCTACCAGTCGGCCAATCGACCAATCACACGTTCCAACCGGAACCAGGAACAGAACCCATCATGAGCTCCTCAGACAACAACAACAACAACAACACGCACACTACGAAGACGACCGGCGGCGACGACGGCGCCTCGACCTTCTCGACCGGAACCTTCGACAGCACCAAGCAGCTCCTGAAGGACAAGTTCAGACGGTCGTCCTCCTCGAACAGGGACAGCAAGAACAGGAAAGACGACAAGTCCTCCTCGTCCACCTCCCAGGACGAGCTGATGAAGCAGGCGTACCGTGGCCAGCTGATCAACCACACCTGATGGACGGCTGCGCTCTCTGAGTGTTATATATATGGTGTTTTAGCTGGTCGACCTGTCCGTCCCTTGTAGGAGAGGACGCGGACGACTGGACGATACCGCGGGCATGGCTGTTATAAGCGAAGGCCCAGGGGGGCAGACGGGCGGCGGTACGCGATATGGTACCGCCGGCTCCCGGGCAGAAAGGATATGGTAAATAATCCACCGGGTTACGACGACGGATACGGTACTTCGGCGCGGTGATTTTCTTCAAAGAACACGGCTTCGGTTGAGGAGCAGTCGCAAGCAACAACAATTGGCTGCTGGTCGGGGAGAAATGTGGATTGGGTATCTCTGATTCCTCTTATCTGCTGTTTTACTTACAACATATCATGCCTCGTATCACGTCGGGTCTACTGCGTGGGTAGTCCTCGTAATCTAATAAAATAACCGAGCTTTCTGACGTATGCGCGATCCGGGGGCTAGGCCTAGCACTAGAACGTGTCGTCCAGGATATCCTGGTTCATCTTGACCATCGTAGGGCTGTATTCGGACGACTCCTCCGGCGCCGCGCCGGCCGTCAGGAGGATATCCTCCACGATTCGCTTGCTCGCTTCTCGTGCTATCGTCCGGCTACGTCAGCAGCTCGCGCGCTATTCGGAAGTCCACAATCTCTATCGCTAAGGGGGAATAAGGGTAAGGCCATGATGAAACCTACCGGGCGTCTGCATGAGCTTGCTCGGCGGTAGAGCAAACTGTATCGTCTTCGGCGGGCTCATGCCGCCGAAGTCCTCATCGCTGTCGCTCTCCCACGTGATCTCGCCAGGATCTCTCGCCGCCTTGCTCTTGCCCTTGGCGTCCGCGAACACGTCTCGCGTCTTCCTCGCCGTGCCGGGCGTCTGCACGCTGACTCCAGGCGTCCGCGGAGCACCGCCGCCCCCGGCCGCTCCCCGCCGGCCCCTCCCCTTTGCGGGCGACATGTACAGGTCGCTCCGCAGCTTCGGGACCGTCATCTCGGGCGAGCTCATCGGGCTGCTGTCGGTCCAAAGCGCCCTGCGCGTCCTGTCCTTGTTGTCGGGAGACAGACCCCGGTGTGTCGGTGCCGCCGCCGCCGGGGCTTTCTTGTGCGGCGTCGCCTGTATGCGGTAGTTCTTGTCGAGCACGCGGTGGAGGAGCGGGTCCCTGTTCTTGCGCGCCGCCGCCAGCTCCTCCTGGAACAGCTGTCGCCCCTGCAGCGTCGGCTCTTCGAGGAGCAGCGACGATGACCGCTGTGGCATCGTCACGTCTGGGAGGCGGGTCGCGGTCGCGTGGGCTGGGAGCTGCATCGTGTCGTCCTCGTCGTCCTCCTCCACACGGTCACCGCCGCCGGCGGCGGAAACGTCGCTCTTGGTGGTGTCCTCGTCATTACCCTTGAGCTCGCGGCGCAGCTTCTCGTAGGGCGAGTCGAAGTCCGCGAGCTGGGGCTTCAGCGACTTGGAAGCTGGCGGCCGCGGTGTGCTGCCCGACATCTCCGCGTCGTCGAGCAAGGAGTCCTCGACATCCCTACCCCGCTGTTCGTCGTATGCTGACTGTTCAGCTGTCGTATCGTCTCTGCCGGTGTAGTCTACTGTCGGGTCGCCGAGCGTCGTCTCGGGGGCGGCCGTCGTCTCGTCGTTTTCCCCTGCCAATTCCTCGTAGCCGGAGAGGGATACATTTGCGGAGGCCTCGAAGAATTGCTTCCAGAACTACATAGATTCAGTTGGAGTCAGACATAAAGACTGGGTTATTCGTTTTTGAAAATTGGCGTCTCTACGAACCTTGGAGGCCTCCCAGACTGATTTTGAATGCTCTCCATATTGCTCCACGAGAGGCAGAATACTGGTAGTAACAATACGATGCGCCTTGCTGAAGTTATGGTCGATCTCTTAACATTGAGGAGTTAGCAGGTGATAGTTCTTGGCCCCGGGCTCAGAGCCGGTTTACCTTGAAGCGTAAGGGTTATGGATTGCTCAAGCCTCTCGAGCTCTTCGGTCAATGTCAGGTTCCTACCCGACGCAGAGGAAGCTCGAGACATTTTTGCGACGTTATATTGTTGACATTGGGTGAAGTTGTTACAGTTCTGGGAACGCTATTACTTTGGTGGTGGGGAAATTTGTGGGTAGGTCAAGGCCTGCGAAGTGTCGCGCGTCTACTGTAGACGCGATGCGGGGTCCCCTTTCAATACTAAAACTTTTAGATACATTGTATCTATAATTCAGTGGCTCCTTTACTGGTACGCAGTCTACCTCTACGTTGGATACCAACTGAAGCTCTGAGAGTATGGAAAACCAAGGGGGCAAGCTCGATAAAAGAGCAAGGCTAAATTGGGTATCACAAATTAATATTCCATCATATCCTAGACTGAGAGTAGTATCCCGACATCTCCAGTTTGATCAGGAGTCTATCAATAGTATTCTCTTCCCTCGTAGCGCCCATCTGTTTCTCGTTACCCATCAAGTCGTTCCTCGTCGTGTTAGTGACATGTCCCCCCTTTTCACTGAGACCACGGCATACGGTAATGAACACATCGACTTTCTTCTTGAAGGCATCGTAGAGTTCCTTGGAAGACGGCCCTTCTGCCCCGTCAGCATCCTTGCCTGACGCTGCTAGGCGCGTTCGTTTGGAAAATCCGAGGACCGAGGTGAAGATATCTTCGAGCAGTTTCATCACCGCTTGTTGCCGCTTCCTCAACAGCAGCGTGTGCATTATGTGATCTAGCATTCGCTCATGCTCCTCGCGCAGCTCGTTCGGGCTCACGACTCGAGCCTCTTTGGGATCCGACACCGACTTGACGAGGTCTGCCTCCACCCCCTCAAGCCAGGATTCGAATCGGCGCCAGGGCATTTCAATCCCCGTATCAAAGAAGTAGGTGCTGATACTCGTGACGAAGTGCTGTGCCTCGAAATGGAAGCGCACTGACACGTTGTCAAGGACATCCCATTTAGAAGTATGCGCCAAAATGTCTCGAGATATCTGCCCAACGACGTAGAGCATCCGGAGTATCCGAAGGAGTAATTTGAATATTTTGTCGTACTTGACCAGAATTACCGGAGTGATTACAGGCGACAGAGGAGCGGGAGGCTTGTAAGAGAGGCGTAGAAAATCCAACGCTTCAAGCGAGCCAGGGTCCATGCATCTGTCGATCTCTTCAGGAGAGAGGTCCCGTACAGCGAAACTGAGATCGTCGAGTATGCTCCGCTTCTCGGCATCTGGTCCTACCGGCGCTGGGGAGGCGGAAAGATAGGCCTCGGTAAGAACACCCATTAAGGCCAGACGCAGCTCTGAGCTTGCGGGAGGCCAGGTCTCTCGGCCACTGAGCCGCAGTCCCATCGTCCCACCTTTGCGGGCGACACCTGCTTCCCGTTCGGCTGTTTCCAAGTCCGGATCAAACAGCGCATGAGACAGTCTGCTACAGAACATGCCGTTTCCTAGAAGTTGGAATTGCTTCTGTATCGAAAGATGCTCACGTAGTTGGTGGGCGTCGAAAAGGAGTCTCATATACTCTCGATTGACAGTTCGTGCCTGGGCCGCTACCAGTGGGCCAAAGGAATGAATGGGTATTAGCGACCAATGTGGAGTGAAATCCGTCGCTCTCTGTTCGGGAACATCGTCGTCACTTTCGAATAGTTGACGGCGCAACAATTGGGAGAGACCATCTTCTTTGCCGAAGAGGCTAGGTGGTTGGTCCAGCATTTGTATTGAAGCTAGTAGTCTAGCCTCGAGCTTGGCTTCATCTTGCCCGAAGAGTTGCATGCCGTATTCATCAAGAGGGAGGTTCTGCTCTACCATATCCGGCCCCTGACTCGGTGCTACAGTAAGCTGCTCAACCTTCTGCGATATAGACTTCTCGTAAGTCGTAACGTCCTCCTGAAGTTGTTCAATAGTTTCCCAGTCGAAATGCCACCGAAAGGCTGGCGGCTTGCTTGAGGAGATTAAGCTCGGCCGGCAAAGCGGATGTTCTGGGTGATGCGTCCGCAGTAACCGTAGATTCCTACCTGCCTCAAACATAGCTGATGCCACCTCTCTAGGAATGAAACTCGGCATACGGTCTTCGTCCAGAACATAGTCCAATTCTTCGACCTCAAAGCCGAAATCGTCCATGTACGAGATTCTCTCAACTTTGACAAAGCCTTTCCCCGGCTCCTCCTTTGTCAATGGAACTCCATCTTCGTCCTTAACGCCGATCCATTTTCCCGCAAAATCAGTCCAGGGTTCCGAAATACGTGCTAAAACTTCCCGCATGAGCTTAGCGAGATGCTCATCGAGATGCTCCAAAGCTTGTGTCTCCTCAAAAATCGCAGACAATACGTGCTCGTCAAACTTAAGGCGAGACTCTTTAGTCACTAAAGACTTGAAATATGCCAGGATAGCCTGAATGGGCTGAACGATGGATTGCAGCTGCAAAAGTGAGTGAATCTGTCTTGCTCTTTCACCGAGATTTGTCTGGATGACCAAGAGGAGTGTATCGACGATTTTAGCAAGAGCAACCCTGACTGGGCTTGAATGTGCCTGGTAGTTGATTCGAACATAGTGTGACAGGAACCGGGTCATCGCACCGCACTCCAGGCAAGTGTCCTGGAATCCCTGTAGGACTTCTGAGGAGTATCCTGGTATCCTCATTTTATGGATGTTTGGGACGAAAGATGCGCTTTTCTCATCCCAAACGAAGAAAACCGATCCTCTACCAAGAGCAAGAGCTAACAATGCCGCGATAAAAGGATTTGTCTGGATGACATTGCGGTCGATGTTCTTCAAGTTGAGGGGATCATCTGACGAGGATAACGCGGCGTCAAAAACTCCTGGGCCGGCTTCCGTAATAAAAAGGGGAGCGCAGGCTGGTAATTCCGGTATCATGAAGTTATCCCAAGTTTTGAATTCGGACGTAGGGAGCGATTGCTCCCCAGTCTGAAACCACTCATCCTCGAAGATGTCCAAGTCAGGTAGCTCAGTATCATGAAGCGGCGTCAAAATGAAACTTTGAGAGTGATGAAGCTTCTGGTCTTCATCAGAGACGGACGAGTCGAGCTCGAGAAGGGGAGGCAATTTGAAGAATCCATCTTGCTCTATAGTAGGAGGCTTGATGTCGGCATCGCTATCCGGAGCCCTGATCTTCTGCTCCGGACTTTGGATGTGGAGGGAGAAAAACTGACTGCCCTCGTTTGGCGAGGGCTTCAGCTTCAACCATTTGGATGTTTTCCCAAAGTCTGGGAAAGCAAAGACATCAGCAGGGTCTTCACCCGCCATTTCTCAAGGTATATGCAGCATTGAAGAGACACATTTGGTGCCAAGTCAGAAATGGGCAGAAGCTGCTGAGCTCATACTTGTAACATGGCGGTCGCGTAGTATGGCGAGTACAAAGGAGTTTCTTGGACTTGTACTTCGTAGTGGACATGTAAGAATAGAACCGGGCCCATAATTCTAAAGAAAGTCGCGCCCGCCCCGCGCTGAGCCGCAGATGTTAGGCTTTATTACCGTGATATTACAGGGGGATGGGGGGCCAAGCAACGGGAAAGCACATGCATCAGGGGAGCTCCACGGTACCTAACGTTAGCTTTCTTTATCTTTGCACTTTTCCTTAGCTTTATCTTCTCACGCCTATTACAACATCACCATCACCGCAGACACACAGTCTCATTGAGACAGCGCTATAACTCAGTCAACTCGCTGTGCAGTGGACTAGCAGGATAATTATTCTTCATTCTAGAGTTATCTTGCTATTTCTGGGGAGAACATACCACAATGCCCCCGAAAAGAAAGGCCAGAAGTAGCTTAGCAACCGCCTCGACACCAAAAACGCCAACACCATTGCGCGATGAGGATTCTATGGACATAGACACCCCGCAAGCTGCCGATACACCTCGAGGAGCCGGTACACCTGCTACTCCCGGCGCTACCACGACCGCTGCAAGCAACAAGCATAACTATCCCCCCGACTCAGAGATCCTAAACAACCTGTGGACCGCCGACCAAGAGTCCTCCCTATTCAAGGCCATTATACGATGGAAGCCCACAGGCATGCACAAGCACTTCCGCATGCTTGCCATCTCCGAACACCTGCGCAACCACGGCTTCGACCCGGACATCGAGACGCATACGCGCATCCCGCGCATCTGGGAGAAGCTGCGCACCCAGTACCACCTCGACATCATTGACGAACGCGACAACATATACCGCCACGAGGGCGAGGGCCTGCCTTTCGAGGAGATCTACAAGGACTTCGAGCTGCCCGCCGACGAATTCCACGACAGCATGTTCGCACGCCGGCTCGCGCGGCCCAGCGACCCGCCCTCGTCGCCCGCCGAGTGGGACGCCGACGCGCCGCCCGGAGCCGCCGCCACTAGGAAGCGTAAGAGAGCTGGCGGCGACGCGTCCAGCGTGGGCAGCAGCAACGCCGCCAAGACGAGGAGGCCCAGCACCGTCGGGGACACGGACCAGGAGACTCCGGTGCCCAGTAGCCCTGTGCCCCGGAGCGCGAGGGGTGCGAGGAGCCAGAAGCGCGCCGCCGCCAAGGCCAAGGCCGAGAGCGCGGAGCCCGAGGAGAGCGAGGAAGAGGAGGACGAAGACGGTGATGAGGAGGAGGACGACGGCGAAGAGGAAGACGAAGGGGAAGAAGAGAGCGAGGCTGAAGAGACCGGCCCAGCGACAAAAGCAAGCAGGGCCTCCGCAGCGAGGAGGAGGGCTCGCGGGAGGGGACGAGGGAAGAGAGGACGGAAGTAAAGGTCCGTTCGCTTCCCGAGCATCAACCTTTGGCTAATATTGGGCACTATTGCCTTGTCAAGACGGGAGGGATACGGACCGCAGCTATTCTATTGGTTCGCCCAACCAGCTGCAGTAGCTATTTCGTCCATTCTAAGATACCCCAAGGCTTTACGTTTATTGTTTTTGGCGGCGTTACTGTTTGGAAGGAAGAGCATCAAGACGTGGATCGAGCCGGCTCCGACGAACAGCATGTTCGGCAATGTTGAGGACTTGCCAACGGTATGTGGGTTTAGAGCTACTTGGCCTCAGATCATATCAAGCACTGCCTGTACTCACAAATAGCTCCGAACAGCGGTTCCAACTCGTGTGCGTTCGGCGCGCTTGTGTAGAAATGGAACGTTCAAATTCATCATTATGGCCAAAGGCACCCAGAGTATATGTACCAGAAACTACGCAATGAAATCCCTCCGGCAGCCCGTCCGTCCGTCCGCCAGTCCCGTCCCGGAAGCAGTCCGCACCGTCCATGTAGTAAGATCCCTTCCCTTGCGCCTCCGAGCCTTCCGATTCCCGATGCGTATGCGACTCGCGACTGTGTGGTATCTAACTAAATTGTACTAAACATCAGGCTTTTCATTACGATCCCCAATAACTCCCATCCCCATACTGCTCTCTTTTTTCTTTCAGTTTTTTTCAACTTCACTTTGGACGACTCCCGTCACGGAGGGACATCACCGCCTCTCTCCCAGGTCGTCGGGGTTCTCGTGGAACATACTCCGCCGGTTCGCCCCTGGCTGCGGTGTCAGGCTCCGCCCGTGGTGGCCGCTGTGCGCGCTCACATAGTCAGGCGCGTCCCGGCCGGCCGGGCTTGGCGGACTGATCAAGGGCGCGCCGTCGGCGGGGACGGCGAGCGTGAAGTTCGGGCTCCCGGGTTGGCTGACGACGCCCGGTGTCCCCGCCCTGGGCCCCGCGCTGTCCTCACTTATCTGCCGTAGGTGCTGCTGCTGCGCCTGGTGACCGTACGCGACCGCGGCGGCGGGAGACGGGAGCGTGGGCGTGGACCCTCCGACCGTCGGAGAGCCGTTGCCGTTGCCGAGGGACGGCGAGTCCGGGCGCTGCTGCTGCTGATGTGGTTGTGGCTGATAATGGTCGAACGACGGCCGCGTTCCTACCTGATGGTGCGCGCTCCTGTCGCTCATGATACTAGCATGGTCTTGCGACATAGAGCCCGCGCCGCCCGCGTAGAACGACGGGTTCGTGATCGAACGCGGCGTGTGCGGGTTCGACCCGAAGGGCGTATGCTTGTTAATGATATCGGCGGGGGTCAGGGCCGTGCCGCCCAGCTCGACCCGCTGGGAGGTGTCTGTGGATATTGTTAGCAGCGCGTCGTCCCGTATCACGTCATAGGGTGGCGGGGAAAGGCCCTTCTGATGTCCAGGAAGAAGTCATCACTTACCCATCAACTCTACCAAATGCGTTTCTGGCATCTCTGACGGCATCTCGTATTGACGGAGCATCGCCATCTCAGACTGACGCAGGGGCGTTCCGTGGCTCCGGCTCTCCATGTCATCGAAATGGTGCGGCGTGGGTGTGTCCTCCGTCGTGACTGTAGCCGCCTTTTCGCTTGTGCCCCTGATCCACGATAGGACTCTGTTCCCTTGTTCGTCCGTGTCGCTCGGATTGGCGGTGCCGCCTCTCAACATCTTGCGCCGGCGGTACAGGAGAATGCCAACGATGAGGGCCATGACGACTGTCAGGCCAACGATGACCCCCACAACGGGAGCAACCCAACGCGGTGTGCCCTCGTCACCCCCACTGTTCTCGCGAGGGGCCTCATCGCCGTCGCGGGCGTACGGATAGTAGTTCGTCAACTTAGACGTCTCGTAAGGGGTGGCAAATACGGAAGCGAGCTCCTCATCCGCCCAGCCGGTTGGGGTAGGGGTGGTCATGGTCGCACCACCGTTGTAATCGCCACCGATCATGAGGTGGATCATTTCTGGGACCCCATAGTTGCTCCAGGTATCTGGATCATACGCGTCCAACCACTGCCCATCGGTGAGGTTGAAGTTGAGCATGATGTTGTCTTGGACGCAGTCGAGATTATTGGTCCTCGCGGCGGTGGTGCCGCCTATCACCACCATCTGGTCCGGGTACGGCTTGACGCACTTGTGCCCGGCTCGGCCGTGCGCGGCCTCCCCGGAAGCTACCTTCATCCACATAAACGACGGGAGCGACAGAATCCAGACATCATCGTTGAAATCGCCCTGGCTGTTAATGCCGTCGTACCCCCCGTAGTAGTATATATTATAACTCGAGTAATCCTGCGCGACCGCAACCACCGCGCAGCCTTGGGTGAGCTGGGTGGGGCCTGCGATAGTGGGTTGCTGATACCATCTATTCCTGGCGATATCATAGATGTCGATAGTCGACATGAACGCATCGCTCTCCCTTTCCTACGCCCAAGTTAGTACAAATACGGTTACTCTTCAGAGGCTTAACCTACGCTTTGTCCCGGGTTCTCCGAGCTCCCGCTCGGCGTGGCGAAGTCCGGATACGACACACCCCCGAGTACTACGAGGATTCCCTGTTCGCCAACAGGAACCCATACGACTTCGGGATCCGCGCGGCCTCTGATTTCCTGAGGGAGGGTGACGTTTGTCCATTCCTCCTGCTGCTGTATAGACATGTCCAGGGTGATCAGAGTATGGGAGGTGTTCGTCGGGTTAAGCGAAGTGTTCGACGAGGGATAGAAGATCGGGCCCCACTCATCTGCTCGCATGCCGCCAAAGTACCAAGCTTTGTTCTCGGATGGGGCATTCACGGCGCCGCCGTACGTGACGTAGCGAGTCATGCCCTCTGGCAGCTCTTTCTCCACGAAACCTGGTTGAAACCCGTTTTTCTCTATCCCGTACTGGCTGACCTGGTACGAGAGAACCTCGTTCGCATCCGGCGGGGAGAAGGCATCGGTTCTCCTCAGCAATCCCCCGTAGAGGAAGAACTCGTGGTCATTGGCGAGCATTGCGCCATCGTAGTAATTGGGCGCGAGGTTGTTGGCCGCGTTTCCGTTCGGAGCCTTGGATATAGAGCCTAATATTTCACTAATGTTCGAACTGATGTTGAAGGGCCGGCTGAAGTTCCAGGTATATATTAAGCCTAGAGGATTATCTGCAGGCCTGGTTAGATATGGCCGGTGTTCGCATATTCGGTGGACACTCACTGTCCTGTGTCGCGGCCCCATACGACCCATCAGCCATGCCCGGTTTCCAATATAGATAGCCGCCGTCCATATAGACGACGTCCTTGAGGGTGGAAGCTTAGTCGAGGGTCAGTACGGATTCCGACGGAGCATCGTCGCTTACACGATGGCCTAGCAGTCGGTGGCGCACTTACCACGGAGCGCCCCCCAGGCGCACATAGTCGCATTAACCTGATTTGCCTGCCATCCTGACTCCTGGGCACTGACGGCTGCGGTAAAGACAACCGCCGCAAGGACGGCATGCCCTATGCGTGACGATAACATCGTCATATGCATCGACGCTGTTGATAATACCAATTTTGAATACGCGTTCCAGTACTTGTTTCGAGGGAGATGAACCTAGTGGGCAAGCCACGCTGAATTCATTACATGGGTTGCATGTGCAAGGTATTGGGCGAGAATAGCACCACGGGGCAATATTACACGAACAAAGGCATCCTCATGAACGCATGGAATGCGGTCCCGTTATCAGAGCCAGTCCCTGATTTGTCAGGACGGGGCCGCCAAGAAAGGGTCTCAGAAGGAAAGTGAAAGGACCGCAACCAGAGGAGACAAACGGATCGGGAAGCGGAATGGGATCTATCTTTGTCGGGGACCGCGAAGGAGAGAGCCTTACCACTGTAGCCCCGCACGAACAAGGGATGAGAGGTGGCAAGGGAATAGGGACGACAAAGAATTCTACGAGGTATAGCCGCACGGCACCGATTTATCCCGTAGGAGTCGAGATAACCAAGTGATGGGGGGCGAGAGTGAATAGGAACAATGTGATCTGGATGTTTTGCAAACCTACGTCCCAGAGCGCTGATCGCTGCAAGTCATTCTTCAAAGGGGACCACAAAGGATGCAGGTATAGGTAGTTCTTGCCTCTCTCCCAAAGGCCTGGACAAGCCTAGCGTATGTAAGGCACACACCACTACGACGGAAAATGTCTTACCCGTCTAGCTGAAGAAGATGGGTGTCTGCTGCTGAGCGTAACAATAAAGCGTAGTAGGAATATTGGTAGGGTCAGAGCTTATCATACCAATACCACGGAGACTCGATCGGCCTGGCCGACAGGATAAGTCGCGGTAACGCGGGAGAGTCCGAAAAAGGAAATAGAAGGGAATACAAGAAGGTTCCCCCCAAATAACCAGAGTATCTTACAGCCTTAAGAGAGAGGTAGCTTATGCCTTCGCGATCTGTAAAATCTACCGATGGTTTTTGAACTCTCCCCTAAGTCGAGAGCGGTGGCGTGCTATAGCTAAGACATCCAGAAGCGAGCATTACCGCGCAAGAGGGGGCTTGCCTCATCGACAGCAGATTGAGAACCTCGAAAAGGCGGGCAGGGTCCGGGAGTTGGAAGCTGCATGTAATAAGATGCGATAATCCATAAAGCGACCCGAAATACGGACTAGTGTCTAAATGCTGGTTCGCTGCGGCTGTTCGTCCGAAGTGATGTCCCCGCAGTAAGAGTTGCATTGCATTGGAATATTGCCTTTCCTCAGTCCGTCCAAAAGTCTTAACGGCTAGTGTGCCGGTTTACTGTGACTGACTGACTGACCATTCTTCAGCAGCCACATTTTTTACTGTCGCCTGGAATGTCGGGATGGGGACAAGTTGCGGCGAGTCCTCCACGTTAACATCTGCCGGCCGTGGAAGACGAGAGAAGAGACCGAACCTAAGCACTTAGACTTCAAGCCTGCCTCGACCTCATAAATGGAACATCGAGGCATTCCACCGTTCACTTGAACTCTTTCAGCTGAGCTAGAACTGTATATCAAGCTTGGTATCCATGGAGATGGGAACCGGTTTAGTGTGACACCAGGAAAGGCAGGAAACGCCATTTAGCTGGCCTCCTCGAGCTAGGAAGAAAACATAAAAAGGGAAAAAGCAAGCGATATCAGTACTTCGCCTCAAAGATGGTACTAGGTAGGCTTGTCCACACCCGCTCGCTTGCACTCAGGTGCCGGACGAGAATGGTAATAGCTCTCCAGCGACCGGTACCTAGTATGGACTAGTAAAGTAGATCCTTTGCCAGTGAAGCGGCTCTCCGTCGGATCTACCTGTATTTGCTTGTAGGCCGGGACGCCAGGTCCTCTCCACCCCACTCGTCGGGTATAGCAACCAAGTAAGCCGAGCGAAAGCCAAGGCCTGGCCCACGTACTTATCTTGGCTTTTACACTATAGGCAAGTTAAGCCCTACCGTAGTACCCACGAGCGGGACGCACCCTTTTCTTCCATATGTCCTATAGAGCCGGAGGAAGCATTGGTTGTTCATCCTGCTTTGGTTTTAGTCCCCATTCGCTGTCTAATTTTACCAACTATATGTAACTAGTACGAAGACCATTAGGTAAGTAATAGCGTCCCTGTTGGCAAGAAGCTTTCCCTAGGTAGTGCCAACTGTCTATTCTCACCTCTTCAACGTTAGGCTCCTATCGACTTTATTTGCCGGGTCGCCATCTTACGTTAACTCATACCGTACTCCTATCTTGGGTACATCCACGTTGATACCTGGTATTGGCACCGCTCTGTCTTTTACGTGATAGCTTTGCGTCCAATGCTGGGGTCCCGCGAAATCCTTGACCGTACGGGTAGGCGGGGTTACTACGCAACTGGGTCAAGCTCACCTATGTTTACCCGGGCCTCTATGCCGATTCTCGCGCACCTCGTACATTGCCGCCCGGTCATCATGATGCATTCTACAGTATGTATGTGGTTTGCCCGCCATTTCTTGTTCTTCAATTCCACACGTCTCACTCCTTGTGCATAGCCTCGTGGGATTGTGTATGTGTTGCCGTCCTCCCTTCCAGCCTGAGTTTCCCCGGAACAGCCTTGTTTGGCACTGCGTGAGACCTTCACATTAGACAAGCTGTCAGCATCAAACAACGCTGCGTCCAGCGTCCTGTCAGAGGGGCGTGTCGCGCCTTCGGGCCCACGGGTGACGACGGGTCGACAGCTGGCAGCTAGGCTGTGGAGGGTCCGAGGTACAGAACTCTCCACAACAATACTCAGAAGTACGGCCCTCACCGACCCCTTGTCCAGATATTATCACAGCGTCGTCAAATCTGACCGGCGAATTACCGTGGTCGTTGCAACGACAAATCAATAAAAGAAAACCGTGTTTGCGGATGACAGTTTTTTACGTGCGTCTTATTGGTCCACGACCTAGTTCGAGAGGAACGTGGCTCTCGTAAAATGTGCACTTCTATACGGTCTGTAGTGATCGAGCATTGTGACTCCATCGCATAAACGGTACCATGGAACGGCAACATACGCTGCATGCCCGCACTGAGGTGACCAATCTAGACGGCCCAACCTCGCAGTCCAGCCAATCATGTGGTACTGCCTAAGCCTCCTATGCTGACCGCGTCCACCTCTGATATGTCACTGGGGCTTGGCCACAGCCCCAACACCACATCCGCACCCTGCCGTCGTATTGGGATATGGATGCCAATGTTATTCGACAACATCCCTCTCTAGAAGGGTCGAAAAATCGCCTCTTCCGAGTTGCCTAGGACAAGACAGGTTACTGGTCTTAGTGCCAACTGGTCGCGATGCTTTCGATGTGTGCCAAAGTCCAGCCACTTAGGGCGGCTGTGTGGATGGCGGGGAGGTTGCCTGGGCCGGTGGCACACCCGTAGTCTGTAGTCACCCTCCATCATGCAACACAGTCCCGGGGTATCGGAGGCAGGTTTCCCCCCACTCAGGATTCCTGGTCACAATCGACTGCGTGGGTACCAATTCGATGCACAATGGTGGTTCGGTACGTGATCTTTGGGCCTGGTTCCTGTCGATTCCCGTGCATGCGTCATGTTCTATGCCCGACAGCTATCAGCCCTATTCATTACCTACTCTTTTCCATAGCTCTCCGGCTCTCTTTGCCTGACCTTCGTTCTCCTCAGCTTCGTCTTTCGTTTTGAGTTACGAATGTGGTTGCAGGTAGCTTACAGTCTGGACGACTGGGACGCATCTTAACCTGAGCCTGCGCCGCATCGCTTTCGAGAAGACTCCTCGTTCGGGCTGTCAGGTTGCTCCTCGTTGAGACCGCCAACCACCCCATTGGGTGTCCTGACAACGTGCCGGAAGACCCCGAGGGCTGCCTGACTATACGCCGCCTTGGCTATAGCAAGAAGCAACACCTCTTCCAAGATATCGTCAGCCAGCAGTTTTACAACTCAGGTCTGTTCGAAATACTATATAGGAACGACCCTTCACGCACGCTCGTTTCATACGCAGACAATCGTGTTGTTGGACAATCGCTTTCCTCAGGTCGGCCTCAAGAGACCGGTCCTAACTGGAATACGGTCGCGATGGTCCGCTCACGTACTCTGAGGGCCCTTTCGGCCTTCACATTCGCTGCTTTTGCCAGTGCCCAGGAGCCTCTCTATCCTAGCACCAATGTGACTGGAGTGACATGCAGCGATTACGACTGTTCGACAGACTACCCAACACCAGCGCCGCCACCGACAGACTGTCCAGGTTATCCAATACCGGAGTGCCCGCCAACATCCGACTGTCCAGCACCGATAACAGTGATAGTCACTGAGACTGAGACAGAAACTAGTACGAAGACAGAGACAGAAACCGAGACTGAGACGGAAACCGAAACGGAAACTGAGAGAGAAACTTGGACCGTGACGTGCGTTCTCCCCCTGAAGTGTTTTCTTCATAGCATTCGCTAACCATGATGTAGAGTACCAACCACGCTCTTGTGGGTATCGACGCTGTGGGTGATAGAGAGTAAGCTAACGCAGGAAAGTAACACTACAACTGTCTATACCACCGAAGACTATACGCGGTCGGTTTCTGTTACTGTCACCGACGAGAAAACGTGAGGACCACCACTTCCCCGTCTTTGCCTTAGGTCTAACAGAGTCGATCCAGAACTACTCAGTTGACTACCACCACCACTACTTCGGTTTATGTAACAGTACGTCAATGCTGCTTGCTAAGCTATGAGATGGCTACTAAAGTTAATCGCAGTCGTATCCGGTTACGGAAACCGTCTGCTGGCCCGGAACGACGTCTGCCGAGCATACGGTTCCTCCTAGTACTTCTACTGAATGGACTACCACTACCACATGGACGACTACGACGGTAACAAGTTGTCCTGATGTTTCCACCGGGTGTCCAGCCACTATGGAAGTTGTCGTTGCCGATGATGTTACATGCGTGGTCTCGACGATATGGGAGACCACCACCGAAACAACTACGTACACGACTTTCGTACCAACAGTTACGACGGAGATAACGACAACTACTGATATATCAGTTACAACCGATACGGAGACAATGACAACTACGGATACTGATACCGCGACAACGACAACTACCGACACGTCAGTCACAACCACAACCACAACCTATACGACGCTGGTTCCAACAGTTACCACGAGTGTTGTTACGGAAACAACCTTAATCCCGACAACAGTCATATCGGAAAGTACAATAACTACAACTGAATATAATACGTCCATATATACCACCATCTCGTCATTTACAACAAGCGTTTGGGTGACGACGACGGATATGCTGACGGTGACGGCGACAGCGACAACCACTAACATATCAGTTACGACCGATACGGAGACAACGACAACCACGGATACTGATACCGCGACAACGACAACTACCGACACGTCAGTCACAACCACAACCTATACGACCTTGGTTCCAACAGTTACCACAAGTATTATTACGGAAACAACTTTAATCCCGACAAC
Source organism: Monosporascus sp. CRB-9-2 (assembly GCA_004155915.1). Classification (NCBI taxonomy): domain Eukaryota; kingdom Fungi; phylum Ascomycota; class Sordariomycetes; order Xylariales; genus Monosporascus; species Monosporascus sp. CRB-9-2. The sequence continues at coordinate 125,074 of QJOA01000055.1, read as the reverse complement.
AGTGATATCCGAGAGTACAGCAACCACAACTGAATACAGCACGTCCATATATACCACCATCTCGTCATTTACAACAAGTGTTTGGCTGACGACGACGGATACGGTAACTGATACGGCGACGACGACAACTACTGACACGTCAGTCTCAACCACAACCTATACGACCTTGGTTCCAACAGTTACCACAAGTATTATTACGGAAACAACTTTAATCCCGACAACAGTGATATCCGAGAGTACAGCAACCACAACTGAATATAGCACGTCCATATATACCACCATTTCATCATTCACAACAAGCGTTTGGCTGACGACGACGGATACGGTAACCGATATAACGACAACCACTGACGTAGACACAGTGACGGACGTTTCCGTAACTGTGTCCGTCTCAATCTCTGTCTCAGCAACCACTGATACCGCCACTGAAACCACAACCGAGGAGGAGTTCGTCACGATAACCTCAACTACGACCTTCGTCACAACCTCGGAGATATCAGTTACTGACTCTGTATACACTACGAGCACCTTCACAACCACGCAACTGATCACTACCACCACCCAACTATCCGGCTCCGCAACGACGGTTCCAGGTCTTACGCAAACGTCCATTGTTACAACCATACAGCCAGGGACGACGCAGACATCACTTGTTACAATCATAGAGCCCGGGACCACCATTGTCTCGCCAACAACTGTTACAGCGCCCCCGGTAACGGTGACTCTGCCAAGTGAGACGGTGACGACTGCGTCTAGCGTCTGCGCCGCTCCCACGAATCCGCCTGGTTTCAATCCGGTTTTCAACGTGAGCTCAGACTTGACCTGGGGTTGCAGACCCGGAACGGTATGCTTTCCGGTGAGGCCTGCAGGCTGTGAGATCTGGGCCGACCCGCCGCATCAATCCTACGTCTGCGACCCAAGCAGATGTATACCCTCTCCTGAGTACGAGCCGGTAATCTGGACCAACAACGACACCTCGTACTATCCTCCCACCGAGGGATATTTCAACCTCGCACCTCCGGCCTTCGGTTTGAGCTACGATATATTCAGGGTTGATGTTATTGTTTCGACAGTGAATCCGAAGCAGGGTTACCCCTACGTAACGACTATTTCAACCGGCAACTGGGAATCGCAATCGAGCATCACGGAATGGCCCCCATCGAGCACGTCAAGCACCGACTATGCCGAGACGACGCCCGTCCCACCCGCCTACAGCTATCGTTCGCACCATGAGAGATCTCTGCGTCTCTCGAAGCGGGGACCTACCGTGCCCTCCGCGTGCTATGACCGGTGCAACAACGCGTACCTCGAGGCGCAGGCTGTCGGCAAGTCCTCCGGGCTCTGCCGTGAAGGCTCGGCATTCAGGGACTACTACGACGCCTGCGAGCTGTGCATAGACGACCACCTCGTGAACTTCCAACTCACTGCCCGCGACTACCTGTCACCCCAATTCGCCCAGTTCCTCGGTTATTGTGCGGTGACGAACCCCGTACGACCGCCGTCGTCCAGCCCCGCCGAGGGTGGCGTGACCGGCACCGGGGAGGTTTCGACGACCGTCGGGGGAACGGCGAGCTCCGTCACGGCGATTCCCATCACACCTCCGGACGAGCCCAGCTCCGCCCCTTCGACTAGGCCGTCGCCTACTACCTTGTCGGAGTCAACCACTCCTTCCCCAGGCACAACCACCTCTCCGGAACCCACCACCTCGCCGGAATTGACGACCTCAGGCACAACCACTCTCCCAGCGTCAAGAACTTCCTCCGATACCGCTTCCGCACCCGACTCTACAACCACGACGACATCAACAGGAGGCGCTCCCACGGGGACCACGAACGGTGGCGGCGGCGGCGTGGGTTCCGTGACTGGCACTGGTACGGTTCCCGCTTCGACTCCCGGATCGTCTGCTTCGGCTTCCGAGGGACCTGTGTCGGCTTCCGAGGGGCCTGCGTCGGCTTCCGGGACGGCTTCGGCAGGCGGACCGGGGAGTGGTACCATCGCGTCGATCTCGTCAACGGGGACACCAACTGCCTCGAGCAGTCCACCGGGCTCGAGTAGCTCTTCCATACCACCAATACAAATACCCGAGGCAGGCGCGCCGGTGTTGAAGCCCCGAGGAGCCATGTGGGGCTCCGGCCCGCTGCTTCCGACCGTTATTTCGATCCTTGCCTTCCTCTTCTTCTAATCTGCTTAATGTTTATATTCTAATCCTTTTCCTCGCGGCGGAGCAAGGGAACCCAAAAATACTGCTCCCCATGTCGTCAACCATCGCTCTTTGCTCACTTATACTTCGCGCAATCCTTTCTGGTTTGGTATCTTGCATCTTTTCGGCGAGCATATTTGCACGGCAGGCGGGACGGACTCGGACACTCCTTCAATTATTTTCGGGCGACGCATTATGGACGCATTAGATGTCACGAATTTTGATGAATGATGGATGATACCCTTTCTCTCCTTCAAGTTACGATCCTTACGATAAGAGTCCGTCACGATTGAGGCCACGCTTATGGGGTCGCGGTTTTTCCTGTATTTAGGCCGGGTGGGAAGATGATAGGTCTTAATAGGTAGTATACGGAAAAGAAGGGTTTGGGGCAAGGAATATAATTCATATTCGAATGTCGATATTGAGGGACGGGTATGACAGCAAATATAGGGGGCGTGGCCCGACTTCGGGCTGGAGTTTAATGGTGGTATTTCGGGAGTGGATTATTTGAGGACACTCAAGGAACTGTTCGTGTCGGGACCGAGATAATTATCCCGTTAAAAGCAGACAACTTGCAATAAACATAGTTGTTTTCCCATCCGACATAGAGCTCCGGGCTGATGAATCATGATGGTCTGCCAGCAGAGCATGCTAGATCGTGAGACATCTCCAAGACATGTCAATCCGAGACGATCTGTGTGTGGGAGAGCACAACGCCATGCCGATCAATTCTTGTAGATACCTAAAAGCACGAAGAGTCGCCGTATGGTTCATTTTATCACCATCTCTAAGCGGATGGGCAGGCGGCAGAGGCTGTAACGGTGCCGGTCAAAACCTTCCAGCCTGCTGGCCTGCATAAGTATGTACTTATGCCGGTTTCAAGGCCGAGACGGGTATCAGCATGAATGGTTTTGGCCCATCTGCTTCTGGAATGCCGTGCTACCCGGCAATAGAACGTGCCAGACATCGGGGGTTAGGGACCTGACAAAGGGCAAATTATGTGGATCTACTCTACAGGATGGATAAGCAGAACCCCGTCACTACACTACGACGGTGCATAATCTGCTGAGGCAATGGCCCCGTTTAGCGGATCATTGCATGGCAACCGGTGACCTACATACAACTGGATGTTCAGGGCGGTTTTAGTTGCCCCAGCCTTCTTACACGATATACTTGAATCGCGTTGAAATCAAATAAAAAGGCTTTGGGTATCTCGCCCCAACGTGATTTTGAAGTCCTCCTTGACGAGGCCTATTTATTACAACTTCCAAACTACGCAACTTCAGATTATTTGGAGAAGCTCGACTGACGTCATTCGCGGCTGGGTTTGATCCATCAATCTGTATGCATATTTCGCGCCTCCTGTACCTCATTAATCAGCCTCGGTGTTAGGGTGGCGGGGTAGTCGTGCTGCGCCTACCGAACACTAACGTATCTGCTTCCTGTAGAAAATCGCTGGTAACCTGAACAATCATCCAACTTATTCACCATTTTCAGAACATCCTCCCATCCCATACTTCTATCCTTTGCGGGACGGACGAGTTGGGCCCCGTCCTCACCTCTTCTTTCGTAATTTTTCTCAAAACCTCCAATACAGAAGTCAAGCTGGGGAAGCGCAAGCTCTCAGGCGGAGACCAGTCCATCTCCCTCAAGAGAACCATGACCGTGAGTATCTTACCCAGACCCCTTTACATTTAGCTCTGCGGTAGAAGGTCTCATCATATTCCCGCTACCTTGGGTTTCCATTCGGTACCCGAGCTTAGCTCGGCTATTCCAGCTGAGATGTGCGTTCGTGAAAGGCTGCTCGCTCTCCGTCTAACTCAATCTGGCGGCATTAGCTTTTCGTGCATCCCGGGGTCTAATCACACTTCATACCATCTTGCTCAGACAAGGCTCCAGCTGTACTAATACCATCTCTCTCGCACAGGATACGAAAATGGCTTCGGGTATTCCCGAGGTCGATCTGGTCACCCGAGTCCAGGTCGATGAGTCTGTTGTTGGCACATCCGAGATCGACGAGTCCCTATACAGCCGACAGCTCTACGTCCTTGGCCACGAGGCTATGAAGCGTATGAGCGCTTCGAACGTCCTCATCGTCGGTTTGAAGGGCTTGGGCGTCGAGATAGCCAAGAACATCGCTCTTGCTGGTGTCAAGAGCTTAACACTTTACGACCCGACCCCGGTTGCCATCGCCGACCTCTCAGCCCAGTTCTTCCTCCACCCCGAAGATGTTGGCAAGCCGAGAGATGCGGCTACCGCGCCCCGGGTTGCCGAGCTGAATGCCTATACTCCTGTCCATATTCACGAGTCCTCTAGGTATGTATCGCTCTTTCAATATCTAAGAATAAGCTCTGTACTAACGAGAGGCCAAATAGCCTTGGCGATAATTTCTCCCAGTTCGACAAGTACCAAGTCGTCGTCCTTACCAACACTCCTCTTAGCCTTCAACAAGCGATAGGTGACTATTGCCATTCTAAGGGCATCTACGTCGTGGTCGCAGATACCTTCGGTCTTTTCGGTTCCATCTTCTGCGATTTCGGCAAACAATTCACTTGCCTCGACCCGACGGGTGAGAATCCTGTTAACGGCATAGTCGCTGGTATCGATGAAGACGGTCTCGTGTCCGCGCTGGACGAGACACGCCACGGCCTTGAGGATGGCGATTATGTTACCTTCTCCGAAATCGAGGGAATGGAGGGCTTGAACGGCGCCGAGCCGAGAAAGGTCACGGTGAAGGGACCTTACACCTTCTCCATTGGCGACGTCTCCGGGCTCGGTCAATACAAGCGCGGAGGATTGTATCAACAGGTGAAGATGCCTAAATTCATCGATTTTAAGGGCATCTCGGACGCGCTGCGCGACCCCGAGTTCGTCATGTCCGACTTCGCCAAGTTCGACCGGCCCCAACAGTTTCATGTCGGATTTCAGACACTCCACGCTTACGTTCAGACTCACGGTCGCTTACCCCGCCCGATGAACGAGGAAGACGCCATCGTCCTGGTCGAATCCACCAAGAAATTCCTGGAGCAGGAAAAGCTAGACGTTGAGCTCGATGAGAAGCTCATCAAGGAGCTCAGTTACCAGGCGCGGGGAGATCTGAGCCCCATGGCCGCGCTCTTCGGTGGTTTGGCAGCACAGGAAGTTCTGAAGGCAGTCTCTGGCAAGTTCCACCCTATAAAGCAGTGGTTCTACTTCGATTCGCTTGAGTCACTTCCCACGTCCACCGCCCGAACCGAAGAGCTTTGCAAGCCTCTCGGGTCTCGGTACGATGGTCAAATCGCGGTTTTCGGCAAGGAATTCCAAGATAAGATCTCAAACATGAAACAATTCCTCGTCGGTGCCGGCGCTATCGGTTGCGAAATGCTCAAGAATTGGGCTATGATCGGTCTAGGCACCGGTCCTAGGGGGAAGATCACTATCACCGACATGGACTCGATCGAGAAGAGTAACCTCAACCGCCAGTTCCTCTTCCGGGCCAAGGATGTGGGCCAGATGAAGAGCGACTGCGCCGCCAAAGCCGTTGTCGCCATGAATCCCGACCTCGACGGCAAGATTGAGTGCTTGAAGGACCGTGTAAGCCCCGAGACGGAGCATATCTTCAACGAAGAATTCTGGGAGAACTTGGACGGCGTCACAAATGCGCTTGACAACGTGGAGGCTAGAGCATACGTCGACAGACGCTGCGTATTCTTCCACAAGCCGCTGCTCGAAAGCGGCACCCTGGGCACCAAGGGCAATACCCAGGTCGTCCTTCCTAACTTGACCGAATCGTACTCTTCGTCACAGGACCCGCCCGAGCAGTCGTTCCCCATGTGCACGCTGAGGAGTTTCCCCAACAGGATCGAGCACACGATCGCCTGGGCGCGGGAACTCTTCGAGACGTCTTTCGTCAAGTCTCCTGAGACCGTTAACCTCTACCTCACCCAGCCTAACTACTTGGAGACGACGTTGAAGCAAGGCGGTAACGAAAAGGCAACCCTGGAGACAATCCGTGACTACTTGGTGACGGACAAACCCCTAAGCTTTGAGGACTGCATCATCTGGGCGCGGATGCTGTTCGAAAAGCAGTATAACAACGCTATTCAGCAGCTTCTGTATAACTTCCCGAAGGACTCCGTCTCGTCTAGCGGCACACCCTTCTGGTCCGGCCCAAAACGTGCTCCTGACCCGTTGAAGTTCGACCCCAAGAACCCTACTCACTTCGGCTTCATAGTCGCTGCCGCGAACCTCCACGCCTTCAACTACAACATCAACACGAAGGGTGTCAACAAGGACCTCTACCTGAAGGTTCTGGACAACATGATCGTCCCTGACTTCTCACCTGACCCAGGCGTCAAGATCCAGGCGAACGATGCTGATCCCGTGAGTACTCCTGAGATGCTCGATATGTGACTAGAGCTAACAATGAACAGGACCCGAACGCCGATAACGCCGGGTTCGACGACAATGCCGAGTTACAGAAGATCACGGAGAGCCTCCCGCCTGCTAATAAGCTGGCCGGATTTAAGCTGACGCCCGTGGAGTTCGAGAAGGACGACGATGCGAATCACCACATCGACTTCATTACGGCCGCAAGCAACCTGCGTGCCGAAAATTACAAGATCGAGCAGGCCGATCGTCACAAGACGAAGTTCATCGCGGGAAAGATTATTCCGGCCATCGCGACCACCACCGCACTAGTCACCGGCCTCGTGGTGTTGGAGCTGTACAAGATCATCGATGGCAAGACCGACATCGAGCAATACAAGAATGGTTTCGTCAATCTTGCGCTGCCGTTCTTCGGCTTTAGCGAGCCGATCGCGAGCCCCAAGGTCGAGTATCAGGGTCCCAACGGCAAGGTGACACTAGACAAGATCTGGGATCGCTTCGAGGTTGAGGATATCACCTTGCGAGAGCTTATCGACGATTTTAAGAAGCGGGGTCTAAACATAAGCATGTTGAGCTCGGGAGTGAGCTTGCTTTATGCCAGTTTCTTCCCTCAGGCTAAGCTTAAAGAGAGGCTGCCGCTCAAATTGAGCCAGTTGGTGGAAAGCGTGTCAAAGAAGCCGATTCCCGAGCATCAGAAGGAGGTCATCTTCGAGATCGTGGCGGAGGATGAGAACGACGAGGACGTAGAGGTTCCTTACATCAAGGTCAGGGTCCGATAAAGGGCTAAAAGAGTTGGCTCTGTAAGAGATCCCTCAGGGATTGGAAGTTCATATACATAGTCAGACGCCGGAGCCGACCATTGATAGATCTCTTCTGATTCTGTAATTTAAGTACGGGATAGAGTATTTAGTAGTTTGCCTGTATACCTCAGCATTGGACACACTCTGCCAAGTATGTACTAGAAATGGTCGTGAAATAGACCTCCCCCTTCCAGCATTTAACCCTATAGAGAACTCCTTTCCAGCTTCCTGGTAGTAGAGCCTACTAAGATGGCGGAGGCGGCCATACAAGTGGTCGATTGCTACCGCCTCCCGAATGATACGGCCAAGTAGTGATGGTGGATGTTCACATGCATGGCTTGGTGCCCCACCCTGAGCTGGGCGTAACTAGTGATGGTGATGGCCAATACTTACGTCACGATCTGTAATTGATGTCTAATGAATTAGATAGCTTACTTGCGGCTATAGAGAGACCTGACTAAGCACCTAGCAGCCGCATACTGACTCCTCGATACTGTCGGGTGCGCGTTCGCCCGCCACTTGGAGTTCGGCTTAGTAACCTGCGATCCGGAGCTCTTATAAAGTATATAGTAAGTCTTTATCAATCGACCATTGAGCCTCTTCTTGGTAGTGTCCCGCATCCGCGAACTTATATATAGTATAGCCCATGCGCTATACATGTAGAGCTCTATCTCGTGTCTCGAGACAGCCTACAATTGCGACCCCTACGACGCACCTAGGAACTTCGATTCGCCGAGTCTCTTCGACTGCTCAGAATAGGGCATTTTCATCTGTGACTACAGCTCAGGGAGCGTTGAGGTCGAAAGTGCCTTTTGGAAAGACATTGTTTAAGGATCAGGTCAGGATGGTAAGTGGCAGCCGGCCTGCAGAAATCCTAGTTGAGATTGACTGACCCGCGACGCACAGGCTTCGAAGATTACGGACTGGGTCCAGCCCGGCGACAAGACGGGCGAGTTCAAGAGGGCCGACAGCGCCTTCCGCGAATGGATCTCCCCGGAGCCCGGCGCCAGGTTCCCGCCCGAGAAGGGCCGGTACCACCTCTACGTTAGCTACGCGTGTCCCTGGGTACGTCAGTCTGATTTCGCGCCCCGGATCCCGGCCATCGCCGTGGGGACGATATGATATGCTGACTTAGAATCCGCGGCATGCTAGGCTAATCGGACTCTCATCGCCAGGAAGCTGAAGGGGCTGGAGGATATCATCTCGTTCTCGGTCGTGCATTGGCACATGGGTGAGAAAGGTATAGCAACTCCCCCTGCAATTAACGTGGACCTTGGGAAGAGGACTGACAGCGCGCTCCTTACCCCGCCTCTAGGCTGGCGCTTCCCGACGCCCGAGGATCAGGATGCGCCCGGTGAGAACGTGGTGCCGGACCCGCTGCCGGGCCACGAGAGGTACACGCACCTGCGGGACGTGTACTTCGCGGTGGACCCTAACTACGGGGGCCGGTTCACGGTGCCGGTGCTGTTCGACCGCAAGCTCGGCACCATCGTGAACAACGAGAGCAGCGAGATCCTGCACATGCTGGGCTCGGCCTTTGACGGGCTGCTGCCCGAGGAGTACGCCCGCGTTAAGCTCTACCCGGAGGCGCTACGCGCCGACATCGACGAGGCCGCCGGCTGGACCTACGACCGCGTCAATAACGGCGTCTACAAGAGCGGCTTCGCCACCACGCAGGAGGCCTACGAGCGCAACGTCGTCGCGCTCTTCGAGGCCCTCGACAGGGCCGAGAAGCACCTCGGGGGCTCAAAGGGCCCGTATTGGTTCGGGGATACTATTACCGAGACGGATATTAGGATGTAAGGCTCTTTGTTTTTCTCTCCTTACCAAGAGTGGATGTTTTCCCCTTATGCAGGAACTATGATGCTAATGACATCCCCTCCTATTTTAGGTACGTGACGTTGGTCAGATTCGATGTAAGTTCTCTCACTCCCTGGCGTCTACCCCTTATCTAGATCAATCCGCGATTGCACGGGCGAGCAGCGATAGACAGCTAGCTAACCTTGTGCTGCCTCGACAGCCCGTCTACGTGCAGCACTTTAAGTGCAATATCCGCGACATCCGCTCGGGATATCCCCATCTCCACAAGTGGCTGCGGAACCTATACTGGAATCACCCCGCCTTCAAGGAGACGACCAACTTCCTGCACATCAAAAGGCACTACACCAAGAGCCACTCCCAGATCAACCCCCACGGCATTACCCCGCTTGGCCCCGTGCCCGACATTCTGCCTCTCGACGAGGAGGTGCCGGCCGTCAAGGCTGCGCTGTAAAGAGGGGGAAGGGAAGCAAGGTGGCTGCCGGCTTGTTGCGGGAAGGTAGCCAGGTATCTATGGAGTAGCTTCAGGGCGTGGGCCTCTGCCTGTGTGTCATGATGGCGCAATATAAATCATGCTGTCGGCAGTGAGGTGATTTTGTTAGGGGCATTGAAAAGGTTGAAAGGTTCTGATTAGGTAGCCCCAGGACTGCGGGAACAAAAGGGCAACAGGCTATATCGGCAAGGAGAAACCCCTATGTAGCTAGTCCCAGACTACTCCCTATCAATTTGCACCCAGACCCAAGAAGAATGGCATCGATTTGCCGACGCATGTAACTGATAATATCTAGTTGTGACTGTGCCTGGAGACCCTCCCTATGACACATAGAAAGGGTAGCTCATCGTAAACACATGCGTAACGGCCCCAGGATTCTCCTTTCGAAGATCCCGACGAAGGCCGATAAGACATGCAAGCTCGAGCTGCTCAGCCGCACATCTCTTCCGAATAGTGCGTGCGCTCCGGGTCTGTCTATGCCTAGTGACGTAGGAACGAATCTTAAAGGCGAAGGTTTGACTTTACCGAGAACACTTTGGAACGAAATATAACGGGAGCTGGGCGAGGTTTGACGGCATTTCTGGGCGAGGACGATCGAAACCTCGTCTTCTACTTAGACCAAGCCTTCCGTACTCTTGGCTTCTCGAGACCCGCACCGGCGAAGTCTTCCTCCGCAGAGACGGTTTGATATAATAGCCTTGTCATATAGGAGGCGTCCATTATAATAGGTAATCCAGCTAACTGGATGTTAGGGCCAACCGCAGCAAAGATCTCACTTCACGTGCCTACCTATGTTAAGGGGGCAAGAAGGAAAAGACATCGATCGGCAGCTTTCTAATAACAAACAACATTACCGTAACGACCTGATTTGGGCTGTTTCCTTCTTTATGAAATCATCCGGAGGAACAGCTAAGAGGTAGGAGATAAGGGGTGGGGGGAAGAATGCGGATGCTTTTCTTATATATGTACGGCGCAAGATCCCGTTTCACCGGTAGGAATCGGCAAGTGCGATGGAGCCCAGATAGGCTGCTCATTAATAAGCCCACTCACGGAAGGAGCCAACAAGCTTCCACACCCTCCCCGGTCGCAACCGCCACAAGAAAAATAATAAAAACAGTCTTCGTGGCTCAGTTGGTTAGAGCGCCGGTCTCATATTTCTACATATGAACCAATCTCAAGATTGGGATATCCGGAGATCGTGAGTTCGATCCTCACCGAGGACATATTTTTTCTTTTGTGGTATCTACCGAAAAGATGCATCATGCTGCATGGTTGCTTACTGGAATGCCCCTTTTTTACCTTTTAGTTTCTTCGACAGTGTTACCTACTACTTCATACTGCATGCAGACGAGCAATTTGGATCATACTTCCAGGTTCCTACCAGCGTCGGATGTTTGACATACGGTTCGACATGAAACTCCGCCTCAACTAACCTCAAGCAGAATAAGCGAGCGATAGATAGGTAGTGCTGGCTGGCCTTTCTGATTTGTAAACAGGCACCCCCCGGCTTTTTCCGACATTGAGCCGTCGTATTCGTATCCGTTCGTAGCGCGGCGTTCACGTCAACTGGAGGTTTAGCGGTGAGAGTGGGGACAGGTGTTCACGGCGGACCTGGTCCGCATGATTGGTCGATTTCGTTCGATAACCTGGTTAAGCTTCCTAGCGCTACGACTAGCGACTGGGAAAGCTGCTAGTGAATGCACTCAGCTTAGTTCATCCTGCGCATCTTGCATCTTGTCACCTTGACGGGAACAAGTGACTCCCAGAACAGGCTGGCCCTGCGCGTCGTGTCGGTTTGGGAAACCGGGAGGCCGCGTGGCAAACCTTCTCCGGAAGCTAATCCCATGGACGCGACTGCCAGTTACCCACGACGGGAACCATCAGACCATACGGAACACACAAGCCGAGAGCTGCGAGGGATCACCTTAAGGGCAACATTGGCGCAGGCACGTGGGCAGCTGCGTGGGAGGAGCCGATCAATATACCTTATCTCTCTCTTTCCCCGCCGTGACATTATTGTTCGTGCGAACCACTGCGCCGGGCTCCATCGTCACTCGAATGCAAAGCCAGACCCCGTCCTTCCAGGCGCTATCAATGATAATACATATTTAGTACTTGGTATGTAAGAAGGACCATCAAACGAAGTGCTTAACCTTTGACAAAACTAAAACCCATTATCTCCGTATATGTGCCTAGCTAACTAGGTACGTACTATACAGTGGGGAAACGGCAACTTCGATGCCTGATGGCCCCGTCAGTTCGGCTTGCGCTTAACCTTCTCACCCTGCAGCATCGCTAGTGTCGTACCAAGTACGAGGAAAATTCCCCACGCGCGAAACAAAAGGGGGAGGAAAGATATTACTGTATGTATGTACTTCTTCATCAACCAAGCAATCACAACCCAAGTGGGTAATGGTCGATCTGACGAGACTGGCATTGCTCAATCGGCCGGAGAAAGTAAAAATTTAAAAATTTAAAAATGAACGGTTCAAGGGACGATATGGTCGGTGATAATTTCCGCCCTATCCCAGATTTTACTTCCGCTACTTGGCACTTGACATTCCACCCTCCTCGTCCATCCCCTTTCCCTCCCACCTCACTTGCGCCTCTTGGGTCAGATGTCACTGTGAAGGCGCTGAGTGAGATTGTTTCTACAACCGATAGTGAATACTGTTGTGCAACCATTTGAGCTGCACGAGCTCTTCTCTTTGCTAAAGAAAAAAAAAAAAAAAAAAAAAAAAAAAAAAAGGACCCCTACGTTACGCCAGGACCCCTTGTTTATCGATTGGTCAATCCCGGGCCAGTACCTTGGGGGGAGATTACCCACTGCGGATTTCTCAACACTAGTAATAAACATAAAGTTACCACCACTTATTACAAGCCTCCTCCTTCTCTTCCTCACTCGCCGGTAGGGTTTCCGTGAGCTACACTGCGACAATCACGACAACCAGCCATGTCGTCTAACGCTACGGACTTCGCGTCGCCTCTGGCGCATGCCGGGCTGGCGGGTGGTAACCTGCCGCCTCAAGTTGACTTTGTTCTCGATGTTATCTCTAATGCTACCATCTCAACGTGGCTGTTCACCCTCCTCGCGATAGCTGTTGCATACGACCAAGGTACGTCCTAACCCAAGCCTTCTCCGGGGGAATGCATCGCGGCTTGGATAACCCTCATCCTGACCACCACCACCTGCAGTTAGTTACTGGCTCCAGAAAGGCTCGATTGTCGGTCCGCGATTTAAGGAACCCTTCGTGGGCCCCTTCCTCCAGTCGCTAAATCCGAAGATGGAAGAGTACATCGCCAAATGGAAAAGCGGCCCCCTCAGCTGTGTCTCTGTCTTCCACAAGTGAGTTCCCGCACCCGTAGACAACCGGCCTTCGAATGGCCACACCGTATTAACCTGCCCTCTAGGTTCGTCGTTATTGCTTCCACTCGCGACATGGCTCGGAAGATCTTCAACTCCCCCAGCTACGTCAAGCCCTGCGTCGTCGACATTGCCACTAGAATCCTCGGAGAGGACAGCTGGGTGTTCTTGGATGGAAAGGCCCACGTCGACTACCGCAAGGGGCTGAATGGGCTCTTCACTCGCCGTTCGCTCGAGGCCTATCTTCCGGGCCAGGAGGCGTTGTACGAACGATACTTTAGGAGATACGTGCAGATCACCAAGGACGCCGGGGGAAAGCCGGTTCCCTTCATGCACGAGTTCCGGGAGCTTATGTGCGCCGTCTCGCTTCGGACCTTTGCCGGCCACTATATCCCGGACTCCGCCATGAAGAAGATTTCCGACGAGTACTACCTGGTGACGGCCGCGCTCGAGCTCGTCAACTTCCCCATCATCATCCCGTACACGAAGACCTGGTACGGAAAGAAGGCTGCCGACATGGTCATGGACGAGTTTGCCAAGTGCGCAGCCAAGGCCAAGGTCCGCATGGCTGCCGGCGGTGAGATCACCTGCATCATGGACGCGTGGATCAAGGATATACTCGATTCGAAGAAGTGGCGTGAGGCTACCGAGAAGGGTCTTTCCACCGAGGGCCTGACCAAGCCGACTCTGTTGTTGCGCGAGTTTACCGATATGGAGATCTCCCGGACCCTCTTCACCTTCTTGTTCGCCTCTCAGGATGCCACGAGCAGCGCCTGCACCAACTTGTTTCAGGTTGTTGCGCAGCGGAAAGACGTCTTGGACCGTGTCATCGAGGAGAACTACCGCGTGCGCAACGGAGACATCCACGCCCCGGTTACTCTGGACCAGCTCGAATCCATGACCTATACCCGCGCGGTCGTCCGGGAGCTTCTGCGGTGGCGTCCTCCTGTCATCATGGTCCCGTACAAGGCCAAGAGACCTTTCCCCATTACCGAGAACTATACCGTCCCCAAGGGCGCCATGATCATCCCCACCACGTACATGGCGTTGCGCGATCCCGAAGTATACGAGAACCCCGACGAGTTCGACCCTGACCGGTACTACTCCGGAGATGCCGAGGTGAAAGGTGCCAAGAACTACCTGGTTTTCGGCACCGGTCCTCACTATTGCATCGGTCAGCAGTATGCGCAGCTCAACCTGGCTCTGTGCCTTGGAAAGGCGTCGCTTCTCCTCGACTGGAAGCACCACCCTACGCCGGTATCTGAGGAGATGAAAGTCTTCGCCACCATCTTCCCCAAGGTAAGTTGATGATGCTCGCTCTAATCGTTAAGGGCGGTAGATTTGGCTGATGCATTCTAGGATGACTGCCCCTTGACTTTCGAGGAGAAGAAGTGGTGAAGATCGGCGGGTATGAGTTAAGATTGGGTTGAGCGGGTGGCTGCATTGTTGTGCATTAGAAGGTTGTCTCCTAACTCTGAATGGAAGAGGAGGAGGTTTCCTTGGGCGGAAGTTGAGCCTTGATATACAACATGACCTACCTGCATTAGCCCAGATAGAGAACGACTAATTAATAGTTAATGATGATGCTGCGTAATGAAAATTTGTTTGGAGAAGGGCCGTGCTGTAGTACTGGAGATCGACATCCTGGCAACGGTTGGCTGTGGTCTCCCTATTGAGAGAAAGTTGTTATAAGTTGTGGCCTTATAGGGATATGGGTAGTAGGCGAATGAGGACTCAAGAGACCTGCACTACTCAGAAGAAAACTAATAAAGACACTGGGCTTCCCCGATGTCGACGATGCAACTTTAATATCATCATTTGTGAGCAGTCATAGTGATCAAATGCAGGAATCTGGGGTAACTCTTTGATGTATTTTGGGAAAGGACTTACTTCCGCAAGCTCAGGCCTCACTGGCTCGTATCAGAATTGCTCCAAGTACTACTGTTTTACGCTAAAAAGTAACCAATCAAATCCCGAATCCCCGACAAGCCAGAAACGCCTGAATGTTACCTCAGCTAGCTCAGGCCTCTCTAGCTCGTTTTCTAAATGTACTGCTGTATCACGCTAAAAATTAACCAATCAAATCCAATATTTCCGTAATGAGCCAGCGAGGCCTAGGTAGAAATTACAGAAAAACGAGTCCGTATGGCACTCTTCTAACAAAATCATCATTTTTTAAGAAAAAAATAATATAAAAATGGAAATAAAATAATTATTATAAGACTAATTTATCTTTTATGCAAGGTCGAATGGGTTCAAGCCTTATTTTCTAGGCTGAGCTAAATATACAGAAAATCATTACACGATGTAATTTGCACGATAAATACTATACCCAGTATCTTCGAACACGATGACTGATTAATGGTTTTTACGGTTAGGATAGATTGATACCTCGGTCCCATAGAGCCTCACTCTGAAGCCGACTGCTGGGCCCCCGTAAGCACGCAATTTCTCGACTGATGTCGGCTTGGGAGGCTCATATGCGTGGTTGCCGATAAGCTTCGCCCTGATGATCCTTATGCCCGCTGGCTCCACGGTTCGGCAGGGTCTTTGAAGGCAGACAATATGACTCAGAAGATATTAAGCTTTGCGCGGTAAACCTTAAGAATAAACCTTAAAGGCAAACCTTAAAGGCAAACTTTAACGGTAAACCTTAACTGCGTATAAAAGGCTCGGTCGTTCCCACGGCACCTTCTTGAGTTACCCAAGACAGCATGCCGCGCAAGTCCGAATACGCGATACCGGTAATCCGTAACGGCAGGATTGCCATAGAAACCATCTCATTAACGGTACATAATTCCCACAAAATGGGTAATTTTATGGGATTTATGTACCGTCAATGAGACGGTTTCTGTGGTAATCCTGCCGTTATGGATTACCGGTATCGCGTATCCGGACTTGCGCGGCATGGTGTCTTATCTTGGGTACGTTATATGTAAATGTTTTTTATCCCGTTTTAATACGTTAAAAATACTGATCTTATTACTTACATAACGCGGTACGAAAGGCACCCAAGATCATATCAAGCGTGTCTCCGTCAACCCGTCTGTCCCAAAGTCAGGCTACTTTGCCTATCCGACTCCACGGTGCCATCTTAACTCAATGGCGCTTGATCCCGTATCTTCCCTTTCAGTAGCGGCGGCAGTCCTGCAGTTCGTGGACTTTTCACGCCAGATTGTGTGCAAGAGTAAACAACTGTACGGCTCCATCAGCGGGACCACCGCGGAGAACCTTCAATCGCAAACCGTTACATTGCGACTGAAGGGCCTTGCCGAGGACCTGAAGAAGAAAGCCAAGGCCCTCGGCGCTGCAGATGAATCTCGGAACCTTCAAGAGATCTGTGACGAATGTGCCGATGTGTCCGCGCTGCTGCTCTCGAAGCTCCATAGTTTGAAGCTGCCAGAAGACTCGACTCACCGCCGATGGAAAAGCTTTCGGCAGGCGCTGAAGAGTGTCTGGACAAAGGGAGAGGTAGACAAAATGGCTACAAGGCTGGCTGTCTTGAGGTCGGAACTGGATACCGAAGTGTTAATATGTTTGAGGTAAATGCACAAAGACAAACGGGGGGACAGTTATCAACCCTGACACGCGCTATATTCTCCTAGGGAGAGCATGAAGCAGATGTCTCTCGACGAGACGCAGCGATTTACGACGCTTGACAAACATGCGAGAAAGATTCTTGCGACTATTGTCGAGACCAAGGCGACAACAGACGCCGAGTTCCTCCAGCAGTTCCATGCCATGGAAGAACAGCACAAATCTCACTTCGCGGAGCTGGGATTGATATCGGTGATGCAAAACAGACTCTACCGGACGGTCGACTCTCGAACGAAGCAGATCATAGAAGAGCTCGTGAGTCGTCAGGCGACCGCGGGTGCAGAAGTGGGACAACGATTCGATGCCCTCCATAATCGTCTGGACGCCCTTGATAATCGCCTGGACAGTAACCTGAGAAAGTACCGAGAAGACATCATACATGAGGATGGCAAAAAGCGCCTCTCCCGGGTGCAGCTGGCCATTCTTGAAAGTCTGCGATTTACAGAGATGGAATGCAGATATGACAGCATCCCCAGGGCCCACGGCACAACCTTCTCCTGGATATTCGCCGACCCCTCGGCATATCACAAACCCTGGGACAGCTTCACCGAGTGGCTGTCTTGTGGATCTGGGGTGTATTGGATACAAGGGAAACCGGCATCTGGCAAATCCACTTTGATGAAATACATCGCCTCTCAGCCATTGACCATGCATCACCTTCAGACATGGGCCCGGGGCTCACGGCTTATAGCTGGCTGCTTCTATTTCTGGAACAGCGGATGCAAGGAACAGCGCTCCCAGGCTGGGCTGTTCCGAACGCTATTGTACGAATTCTTGAAGAACAATCGAGATCTCTTACCGAAAGTGTTCCCCGAAGAGTGGAAGAGAAAGTCCCTCTTTGCTGCTAACGATCTGCACATCGAACTCGAAGATTGGTCGTCACTAGTCGGCTGCAGAACGCCTTTACAAACCTTCTCCGCTTGGCTGGACCACAGCTGCGGCTCTGTTTTCTAATCGACGGACTGGATGAATACGAGGGTGATCCGGACGACGTGGCACAGTATGTGGAGGAAGTGTCTGCGATTTCACCATATGCAAAGTTCTGTGTTTCTAGCCGCCCTTGGCCCGTGTTCGTCTCACTCTTTAAGGACTCCCCTGGCCTTAAACTCCAGGACTTGACAGAAGATGACATCAGAATATATGTGCGCGACAAGCTCGAAGCTGACAAGGACATGAGGGAGCTTGTCGAGCACGAGCCAGACGGCGCGGGATGGCTAGTTCAGGAAGTCACCAGGAGAGCATCTGGAGTATTCCTCTGGGTCTACCTTGTCGTCAGATCGTTGGTCCGCGGCCTCCGCGATGGAGACGACATGGCCTGTCTGTACCGGAGGCTCTGCAGTCTCCCGGTGGACATCGAGAACCTTTATGCGCACATCTTGGAGCAGATAGATCCAGAGCACAAGAAGGAGTCATCGATGATATTTCAGATTTTCAGGGCAAACGGAAACAACCTGGATATCATGACGCTACACGGGGCGTTAAGGTGTCCTGATCACCACCATGTATTGCAGCTGGAGACATATCCGATAGGAAAAATGATGACGGAGGGATACCGCCGGCAGGCTGCATGGTTGCATGATAAGACCGTCTTGAGGCTCAACTCGAGATGCCGAGGGTTGCTCGAAGTCGGTCATGCACAGGATGAAGACACTTTTACTCTACACGTCGGCGACGACATGCGCTCCACACAAGACTCCGCACTGCCCACCCTTAATCGCCCACATGATGGCCAATCTGCGCTGCCCCAGCTTTCGGGTCAGCCCTTGCCCGTCGCCGAATACAATAGATACGGCCGTACTAGTGGTCAGGGTACCGGTGACGTTTCTGACCCGACAGTGACTGCGCCTCCGCGCCAGAACTCCGCAGCTCAACGGCCACCGCACATCCGATATCTCCATCGAACTGCGCGGGACTACCTGGAGCAGGCAGACGTGTGGCAAAAACTCTTAAATCAGACCGCCGGCACTGGCTTCGACCCTTTCCTGACATTACTCATGGCCGCTGTCGTGTACGCGAAACAATGTCCTATTGGCGACGTTTGCAAGACATCCATTGATATATACAAATATGTGGCAAATCTCAGGGTTAGGCAATCCCCGGCAGCGACGGCTCTCATGAAGCATCTCGACCACGCTTTGCACTTAAGACTGGCTGAGCTGGAACGTGACAAGGCGGCCACAGATGAGTCAGGGGTATTCCGCGACAGCCCATGCGTGGACCAAGGCAGTGTCACATCGATGGCGATCAGGGGAGTCATATCTTGGACTATTCGGAGCCAGTCTTCCAACCTCTTGGCTGTCCAGGGCTTAGGAGAGCACACGCTGCCTTATCAGCTTAGTCTACCAACACCGCCGCTGCCATGGCTCGTTTACGCACTCTCGTTTCCTTCGCTAGCACTCATTTGGCCATCGAAAGCTAGCAACAAAAAGTCAACACCACGGCCTTTATGGTTTGAGGCCTTCACAGCAACGCCGCGTATTGATATGATGCCCCTTGACAACAAGTGTTTTGTAGACTCTGACACGCACCGCTTGCCCCCGATCACTCCCGACGTCGGCCTGTTGAAGCATCTACTGGAATCCGGCTCCAACCCAAACGAAAGAATTGATGAACATACAATTTGGGAGTACACGGTATACCTGGTGCACATCCTCGACGTAAATGATGTCGACTGTGCTCGGCCCTGGCTCGAAGTCTTTACCCTTATGCTGGAGCATGACGCCGATCCATACGCCTGCTGCATCGAAGATCCTTACAACGTCATCAAAACAGAAACAGACCGGACGCTTGATGGGTATGCAAAAACCATGGCAGAACATGCCCTGATACAATCAAGGGCTCCGAATCTCCGTAGGATGAAGCGAGGGAAGGATGACGAGAGTTGGGACCCCGAGGATCTTCATCCCTTTTACCATTCCGTGACAGCCGTTGTACAGGATGTCTTTGAACTACCAGCAATTCCGGGCACAGCCGAACTGCAGAGTTTACTGAAGCAGAAGAAGAGATCAGTCCGAAGGGACAGTAAACGCGCAAGATTTGACAAGGAAGACGACGGTCCGGAGCCGCATCTTCCTGATTGGGTGTCGTAGGAGAGGCTGGCGGTCATGTCCCGCCCTATCTATTATTATTATAATACAAGAGATACCCCAAGCGCATTTTGTTTTTGTGGCTATTTGTCGATCTGAGGCGTGTTTTGGCCCTTCGAGTTCTTGACCTCGCCTACTTGCCAGGACTCGGCTCCGCCGCACCTACCCCGACCTCGACCGCCATGCCGCCTTCGAAACGATCAGGTCGCTGGGGTTATCGACCGGCTCCGTCTACTCCTTCGAAGAGACCGCGTGTCCGGAGCCTGCCGGCGAAGCAGCAAACTCACCTAATGGGAATACAACTCCGCCAGGCGCTACGCAACGTGCATTCGATCTGCCGCATGCGGAGGGTACTACAGAGTCCATATCCATCACGCACACAAAGAGGATAAATTATAGGTGACCCCTACGACCTTCGGGATGCAAAGTGATTAAAAAAATGATCATTACTGAGCGAGAATTTAATTAAGACGTGACCTGAAGGACAACCCACGGCGACAGCCTATGGTGCGACAGCCGAATGCGACAGCTGTACTCCGACAGCAGTCAAAGCACGTTCCGATCATTCCACGTGACGGGTCTAGCAACATCTGGACGACCTCTTTGTGGCCTTCCGACGAGGCCGCCTGGAACGCCATGCTGTAGCGCCTGCCTTGTGCGTTTGCGTCGGCGCCCTTGTCGAGCAGCACCTGGACGATCAACCTTCGCCTCAATTTTATTTTTCTTGGTACTATCTGTTAGTGCCCGTGCCCAAACCCCGCCAAAAGCTTAACAGCTGCTGAAAACACCCAACCTCGGAGGTCGCTACGATCGCGATGGCCCCAGGGCCGAATGCGACGGCTACGGCGCCTCAAAGACCCAATCCTGTCTATCAAGAGATCATCGAGAAGGGGTCACCGATTTTCCCGAGCTCCCCCGCCCCCATTATTGCGGCGGAGGCTTCCTTCCGCAAGGTTGAAGGAAAGGGGTGTCAGCTAAGGCTTGCGAGACAGGCGCGGAACCGCAGGGATGCCAATGGTGAACATAGGACGTATTGTAAGGAGCTTTCTGATATCCGGGCGACAGCACTTGATTGGATGGACCTCATGAACCGGAGCATTCTGGACGGTATGACTCCTTGAACAGGCCCGACCGATGTGCGAATCACGGACAAAAAGACAGCACACCCGAAAGTAGATCCGAAAGACCCGCGCGGTATTAGTTTAGCTCGGCGTATCGAACGCGTTATTACGCAACGCCTGACTGACTGACGATAACGGTAATGCGACAGAGGATTACCCTTTTGGCCATGGTAAAGAAGAAGATGGTCCTAGCAGGCATCAAAACGCTTCCGTTATACGATCGGAAATAGCGGATTATTAAGTTGCTTACGGCTTAGGTTTATTATCAGCTTCCCTATGATGGATGAACTTGATAGCTGTGGCCAGGATATCCCTCCCCGTTTCGGGGTAACGTACGATTATTAACAAAATATCTTCGTAACGGAGCGCTTTAGGACGTGCACGGCCGAACGTCTCCTAACAGAGCAGTTCTTCGAGCAGCCTGGCATTCTCATCTTCTATCTTGCCGTCATCTTCGTCGTCGCTCCAGATGGCCTTCGGACCATAAAGCTCTTTCCAGGACCCGTCTTTAGGTCTGCTCGTCTCGTTATCGACAATCTCGGCAAACCGTACTCCGGTGTACGCAAGAAAAAGGTAACATCCTGCCAGTTGTACACGATGCATCTCGCCAGGGAAGACGCCGGTATCGTAGGCGATGTTGAAGATAAGCAAGGCCAACAACCCGTCCACGCCCAGGACGGGCTTTCCGTCGATGTTGGACGGCCGAAGGCCGAAACGGGGGACCACAACCGTATCATAAACTAAGGAACAGCGTCTCTGTCAGCCTCTTGCAGCAATACACAGAGGAAATGGGAAATGGCGTGCCTTCTTGATCTCTCTGCAGTTGTTCCTGTCCACATAGCGACCATTAACGTCGGTATACAGCTGCTGGTACTGACGAAAACACTCCCACGACGAACCCCCCCGGTTGGTGTTATAGTTGTCGCATATTTAGTCGGTGAAATCCATCGCCGTACGCTGCGTGGCTGTGAGTGCTTTCGGTCGCTTTTTCGCTGTTCGCTCTCGGGACTCTTGTTCTGCGAAGTGTTTAATGAACTCTGTATGGTGAGTCGGATATTTATGCCGGACAGGAAGGGAGACGGCAGGCATTGCTGTAGTTCGAGGAAGGAAACTCGACGTAGGAAACGTGATAGAGAGAAGTGCCTTGGGGAGGACAGATAGTTAGGACAGGCTTGAGCCTCCGACTCTGCTATAAAGAAGAGTCGAGGACGTAAGAATGGGCGGCAGAGGACGCCATTTTGAATAAACCTAGACTCTGGTGAGCCAAAACTGGCTCTGGGCGGCCTGGCTGCTGTGTCAAGAAATAAAAGCGCAAATAGCAAATCTCTAAAAGAAAACTGGAAGTATAGGTTGGTATGTAATTGGTCGTTTTCTTTGTTTGCTGTTGTTCCGCACCAGGCTCAGCTGGACAGCCTACCAACCCGTTCTCTTATCCTTATCCTATAGGTGACCGTAGTGCCGGAGCCACAGTGACATCAGAGCTACATGGCGGGGGTTTTCTATCCGAGGGGGAAGCCGAGGGAGGGTTATCTAGGGAATAGGTACGTAGTACATAGTAGGTCAGTAAAAGCAACCAAAACCCACCAGCCAATCCGACAAACTAACAAAGCCGAAGGAATTCCGTCGCACCGGGGCCCACTGCAGCTACCTACGTACCTATCTATATACGCACTAGGTAGCTGACTATACTGCTTACTTACTTATTACGTGACTGGTCGCTTTTCCTTCCAGCGCCTTCGTTCTTGTGTGTCGTGCGTGCACCTCCGATCTACTTGCGGTTTCTATAACCAGCCAATTCGCCTGTCTCGCCCAGCTTAACTTAACTGAAGCTCCCGTAGGGTTTGCAACTTATAGTTCACCCAAGCTATAACATCGGCGGAAGAGGTCGGAAAAAAATGGCGACGAGGCGCATCGGCGTCCCAAGCCCGGCGGCAGCTCTCCGGGCCCCCGCGAGGGCGATGGCGGTCCCCCCTGCGCGGCGCGCGCTCTTCGCCACAGCCAGCAGCAGTAGCACCGCGGTCGCCGGTGGCCCTCCTCGGAGACTACCGCTGCCGCCGCTGCTACGCCGCCAGCGACCGGGAACCGCGGGGGCGGGAGGGAGGGGCGTGCGATGGTCGTCCTCGGAATCGGCGTCCGGTGCGGCTTCTTCGGGCGGCGGGAGCAGCAGGATCTGGAGTTTCGAAGAGGTAAGCCGTTGTTGTCTACCCACCCACCCAATGCTTTGGCTTTGCTGCCTAGATAGTTACCCAGCTAGATCATCTCGTCTCTCCTCGCTCCATTGCTTCATTGCGCATTCCCCCCTTTACGCTTCGACTCTCCCCTCTGCCCTCTTTCCTCAAGTCCTCCCCCACATACGCTCCCCTAACACAGCATACCGAAACTAACCTCCCACCCCCGCGGCGCCCCAACAGGTCCAAGACCTAACGACCAGCAAGAACGACAACGACGCCTCGTCCGCCGGCGGCAACGTGACGATAATCGACGTGCGCGAGCCGTCCGAGGTGCGCGCGACGGGGCGGATCCCGGGCGCGGTCAACGTGCCGGTGGCGAGCGCGCCCGACAGCTTCCACGTGCCCGAGGACGAGTTCGAGGACCGGTTCGGGTTCGCGAGGCCGCCGAGGGACGCCGAGCTCCTGTTCTACTGCAAGGCCGGGGTGCGCAGCCGCGCCGCCGCCGGCGGCGCGCGCGACGCCGGCTGGGCGCGCGTCGGCGAGTACCCCGGGAGCTGGAGCGAGTGGTTCGCGAGGGGCGGGAAGGTCGAGCGGTGAAGAGACTTGAGGGAGAAGAGGGTAAGAGGTGGAGAGGGAAGAAAGAGAGGATAAGAAAAGGAAAGGGGTGATTATGCGTGTGTGCGCTGTAGATTAGGAGCGATGGGATAGACCCTGGGTGTGTGAGAGGACCACTGGTTTTCATGTTGGACGAATCCCGTGCATCACGCTTCATGATCACTTGTGCGTGTTATGTATTGCACAAACGCCACAGGTGGCAGATAAACCTAGGATGGAACAGCAGCAACGGACGTAAGTAAATGATGCGCCTAGGTAGTGTACATAAATTGAAAGCTCAAAACTTTGTAACCTCAGTTAACGCCCATCCTTGCCATTTGTAGACCCGTCTTACATCTCCCCAACTTTGGCCCATCTCTTCTGCCGCAACGTTCCCTATACTATACTATCCTCAGAAAAGCCGCGGAGGCTCGGCCGGCTTATCACCACCGGCATCGCCGCCCGCGTCGGGCTTGTCGGCGACGGGGCTGCCCGAGGCGAAGAACAGGATCTTGATGGCCAGGGAGAGGCCGAAGTGCAGAGCGACGACGAGGATCAGCAGGATCTTGGAGGTCTGGCGGTCGGTGGCGCTGAGCACGGGGTAGAGGTTGCGCAGCAGGAAGCTGACCGAGAGGCCGAAGCCGACGCCGACGAAGACCCAGTTGAGCACGCCGATCCCGGACCAGCTGATGAGCGCCACGGGCACCCAGACCAGGTTCGCGTACCCGTACAGCGCCCAGCACTCGAGCAGGTTGGCCGACTCAGACCCGAAGTACCGCAGCGCCCCAAAGAGAACCACGGGGATGATGAGCGTATAGCCGTAGACGAGGCCGGCGGCGCCTGTTTCGTGTCATTGTACTCGTCAGTTATGATGCCCTAGCTATATTCTCATTCCATGTGCATAAACCATTACCCCCCAGTCTAGTAACGCAGCTTCTGGGAACTGCTTCGTGGTACATATAGTCCGGGGGTTGGGATGTAGGACAGGAGGGAGGGAAAAAACGCACCGCTCAGAAGCTTAAAGTCATAGGCAAAGGGGCTGTGGCCCTCGCTTGCGAGGTACTGGCTGATGGTGCCGCCGAGGAACAGGATGAGAACGACGGTGGTAGCGATCCAGAAGGGCCCGTAGAGGTCCGGGTTGCCCTCGAGGACGTCGAGAAAGTTGGCGCGTGGGTAGAGGGCGGCCCAGCACCGAGCCAGCACGCTCGACGTGTCGACGTCGAAGAACTGCGCGTAGAACGACATGGTCCAGAGGTAGCGTTTCGACGACGGGGACGACGAGGAACCCCCCGCCGTCACCGGGGGCGGCAGGCCGCCGGACGCCGCGCTGGCGCCGGGTCCCTTGCGCGTTCCCCCCGGTGCCGTCTCGCTGAAGTTGGAGTTGTGGAATTCGAGGTCCTCTTGGAGGTCGGTGTGGCCGAGGTCGCCCTGCAGTTTTAGAAGAGTAGAATGTCAGTCTCAAAGCTATCAGGTGTCATGTCGTCGTGCAGGCAAGGGGGTAGGCATAGGAAAGGCAGCTTGGAGGGCGGCTGCAGCTCTGTGAGGGATGGCTCGTTCGTACCTCGTCGTCGACATCTACGACGGCATCATAGCCGGCGCCCGACATGGTTGACGTAACGTAGGTAGACCTCCGATTATGGGGACTGAAGCTTCACGTAGGTCGGAACCAGTGCTAGTAGCTCGCAGCGAAAGTGGGTAGACGATCGGTCTGTCTTCTACGTTAATGGTGGCTTTACTGAAGCTTGCCAAGCTCACGACGCAGCATGAATTGGACTGTGGGTTGATATGGACTTTGGGGTTTACATGAGAACCGATGGTTTTTACGTACCAAACAGCTGATTTACTGCGAGTTGTTTTTTGAGGACATCCGTCAACAGCCTATGGCTTAAACAAAAATGTCGGTCCAGAGAAGCTCCACGGACAAGAGGATCCCTGTCCGGATGACTTCCTAGGAAATCATCATCATCGCTAGATGACTAAGTTCGGCTGTCAAACTGTAAGGTACGGAGATTAGCCGAGGAATAGCCGTAGTGCATGGAATCTCCAGATAGAAGTCAAGTATTACATAATACAGCAGGCGCACCTTGGAGCCAGTACAAAATAACGGCCGTGCGACATGGTGAGGCAATGAGCATGATGTATTGAATCAGCTGCAGGACGACATGATAAGTTAAAAAGCATGCAAAAGTGCCCAGCCGCTGTCTAAAATTAATTGCTGCTAAATAGATATCCCAGATGAGTGAGTGAGCCGATGATGGAGCCCGGCTACATCACTAGCACGGAGAAGTTGGCATCCAAGAAGCAGGTCATAACAAGCGCCACCCACAGTGTCGCGGTTCTGTGCCGGCGACCCCAGGACCGCCGGGGAGGCATCGGGTGCCGCGCGCCCCCAGGTCTCCCACTGTCACGGGCCAAGGGCCCTTTGAGTCTATCGGAGCCGGCTCAGTCCGATACTAACTAGTATGTCTCGGGGCCCCGACCCGCTTTTCTCAAGGAATTCAAGTACGCGCTCCGAGTGCGCACGGAAGTTCTCTTCTTGTTCTTTAGCTTCAATATAAACAGAAATTGACACCGAGCGTACGATCTTCTACGCCTGGTTGGGCCGTTCACAGCGACCGATCGCGTAGGGCTTTATAATATAATAGAATGAAGTGAGTGGGGAAAGGCACCCGGCACCTGCCCGGATGCCGGAGAGCGACATTCCGCCTGTGATAAAAAGGGGCGACACCTGTTATCGTTCGTCGTATTCTTTGGGTTATATAGGTTGGAGAATTCGCCCGGGGCTTGGGCCGAGTCCTGAACGTGTTATACGTACCCATGAAAACGTCCATGTTCTGCGCCGTCGTGCATACGAGCTGCCCGACGATGACGAGTACCGTGCCGATGATCGCCGCACGCCGCCGGTCCGGGAGGTCCGACAGCGCCCCCGCAGACGGGGCAGATGGTCGTGGATCCTAGTAGATTACACGTGATGGGCCACACCAATCTGTCGGCTCCCCTAATATCACCATAGAACAGATGTGTGGTGCCGCCTGTGTACGTGCATTTAGCCACTTACGGGAACGCGAGGTACGGGAAGCTACTATAGCAAGGTATCGAGTTGGTCAGGCGAACATCCGAACAGGTAGACAGGGATCTACGAGGCCGTCCAGAAGAGCGCAATCACAGTCAGGCACATGAACAGGCACAGAGTAAGCCTCATCACCTCCTGTGAGCGGCCCAGCTCTTCATCGTTGCTTTGTGTTCCATCGTCCCCGAGGTATCTGGTCGTGTGGAGGATGACTTCTTGAGTTAAGATGCTGCCCAATGAAAAGCTCCTCAGGGTTCAATAGCTATCACACAAGTTGGGAGACGCCAGGTGGTAATATGGTAATCAATCACTCTGTTCTGGAGCTAAACCTCTACTCTGTGTCCACGCTCAAAGTGGGGATGATGAAACAGACTCAAGAATAGCATACGCCAGCGTGCTAGACCACACAAACCGATCAACCGATTTAAGGCGCTAGAACTATCTTGACCTTCCTGCATCATGGATTATTATATGAGAGGATGTGACGCAGTTTACTTAGCGTGTTGACTTGTGGTGGGATGCTGTTCAAAGAAACGTGCTTCGTTTCGGCAAGGTGGATTGAGAATATACCCTCTGCCATGGCAGGTTTCATGTCTCGCTGCTCATTATCACCAACGTATGCTATGTCGCCTGGAGAAATGCCTAAGTGTTCCAGGACCCTAGGATATAGACCATTGGTCTTTGTTACACGAAAATGATTGGTAGTAGCAAGGAAATCAATATACCCGCCGATACCAAGGCCTTGGACTGTCCTCTCCTGGGCATCCTGTGGGCCTTCTGTCATGATGACAATCTTTTTACCCATGTCCTTGACGGCTGATAATAATTGCAACGCTCCGCACTTCAGCTCAAGTGACGCCATAAGGGTGACTTCATATAACTCCAAGAGCTGGGTCATAATCTGCTGGTCCTGTGGGAGAGAGAAATGGGCCAGAACCGAGGAGAACCTTTCTCGTCGATAATCAAATGATGTCTTCCCATCCGAGAAAGCATTTGCTGTCTTTTCTCTAAGGATTCTGGAGTACTCGTCTCTTAGTGCAGGTAGAGGAGTGCCATATCGCTTGGAGATTTCCTCGAGAGTCTTGTCAGTAGCAATCCCAGAACTGCGGCGAAATTCGTGCAAGGTGTCGTCGAGGTCAAAACCGAACCAGGGTCTCTCTTTAAGGATAGCCTGCAGCCGCAGGACATCGTCATTCCAGCAACGTATATATAATTGGCCCACATGTTCCTCGATCTTCTCCTTCTCGGCGTTCGATAGGAGACCGTGATATGGCACATCTACCTCGACAGAAGAGGTAGCCTCAACAGTCGTAAATAGGCCGAGGGGCTTTCCCTCACAGTAGAGGGCTCTCTCCTTGTCAGTTGGAAAGACGAACGATGAACCGAATGGTTGCTTGAAGTCGAGCATCGTCTCTAGAAATGGTACTCCCCATCGTGCACAAACGTGTTTGATCTCTGTTTGAGGATCTCGAATGAGTCGTTCATAAAGAAGGCACGACGTGGCATATGAAGGAAACCGGTGAAGCATTTGAAACATATTCACGTAGCAATCGAGCAGGTTCTGGATATCCATCCATCCCACATTTTTCCAGCTGTCGAATACTCGTATAGCATCGCGGATTAGGAAGACGGGCCGAGCCATGGCATACGCAGAAAGGCTAGGCAAGGTGTCATATAAACACTCGCCCTTCAGAGTATTGTTTCCAAGTTCCTCTTTGCATATGATAAGACGCTTGCCAGAGTTCATCGCACTGATAGAAATATTGTGACGAGATGGGTTCTCAAGGATCGAATAGTCAGGAGCGAAAACACCGCCGGAGCCGGTATTGCCCATCAGGACCAGACGGCTAGTAACTACGCAGAGGGGAGATTCTGCAAAGATTCTCATAAGAAGCGTAGAGCCGCTGCGAGGGCAGGCGACGAAGAGCCGGATTTGGGGTTCCTGATTGAGTGATTGTGGCCCGCCCATTGCTGTTTCGGTGGACTTCAACGTATAACCTCTGACCTGAAGGTATGAATGAAGACGCAGCTTAAGCAACTCGGAGGTGTTGGGGCTGAGAAAGACCGATTGGAATGAACATTAGTGAGATTCGGTAGGAGGAAGGAGGCTGTAATCCCGTCTGCGGATTATTCTTAGTCAATGCCTTGTGGCGTTAAAGTGAGGGCAGTGATGGTGGCATATGCCGCTATGCAAGTGCTTGAATTCACTGCTGCCTTTTGCCTTTCTTCCCTATTCTTGTTGAATAACATCTACCCCGTTCCTCTGCTTGCCGAGATTAGGTTTGCGTCACGACTTGATAAGATTTGTCGTATCATCCGCTACCTAACGTAGGACGGCTCGCAACCCGCTTCTGTTGGGCCCGGTTCTCGCTGCAGCGCTTAGACTTCGGGTGTGTCCTCCTGTATTTCGGCGGCCTCAACCCTTGTAGACTGGTGTCTGGCTGCTTTAGCTGCCTGTTTCTCCGTGCAACGCAGCCACTGTTTGCAGGACATCAGAACTCGACAGCCCAGTATTCCGGCACCCGCAGCTATAGCTCATAGCTCAACCCAACCTTGCTCGCATAACGCTTGAATGCCGCACACTGCAGCCGTGGTCCCACAACAGCACCTGATAGCTTTTGGGTGTGTGTGTGTGTGCGCGTGTGTGTGTTAATGATGCCCGTCATGCAAGACTGTACCGGGCTTTGTAATGGAGCGCTCTGAAAGGTGTGAGAATGGTGTCCGGACGGGCCGTGATGAAGGCTGCTCAGCACTTTTATATATTTTGGAGTAGTCTAGATCTCGATAATTCTAGGACTGCTAGGTGGTTTAAGGGGTTACCTCTGGAGGAAAGGGGATGAGCAGGCCTGCAGGCATACTGCGAAAGCTGGGGAATGTAGGATCTCCTATCAGAAGATGCCGTTTTTCCCACTGTGTAGCAATAATACCCTCGGGTAGCAGATAATCCCCTGTGTCATTGGATCACGTGGTTTTCTCGAACATCGTCTAGGACTTTCGGGCGAACCACGGTTCCGTCAGCCGTATTCCCATGCCAAAACAAACCTAATCCAAGTCTGGAGGCTATAATCATCCGGTACGAAAAAGTAGCCCTGCCCTGGTTCAACGTTAAATATAAATAGGTCACCAGGTAAATAGCAGGCGGATTCATACAGGGCTAAAAGTTGCACCGGCCGACTGTGTCCTCTTAACAAGCACATTTGTTTGAACGGTAATAGCCTCTCCGTTTATTCTTGAGGTCCGTTTTCCGTCCGTTCTTCATAAATATTTCCAAATGCAATTGGTCAGGTCATTGACTGTTATCTGCCTGAGCCGAGCCTGAGCCGAGCCTGAGCAAAGGCAGACGACACACTAATACCCGATTCATCAAGGGCCCCGTGTTAATGTACAACCTATAACCCCACTAACTACATAACTTAAGGCAGGTGCAAGCCGAGCTATACCCGTTTTAATGTATAAGCCTGTCGCTGCAACTTGGTGATTGCATGCGCTTCAGATGTAACTGCCCACTGTTTGACACTGATGATGGACGTATTTTGGGAGAGCGACCTCCCATTAACCCTTTATCGCAACTGCTGAGACCTCTTTGTACTGAGTTCATGACACGCACATAGCTCATATTTGCGGCATGGTTTGACATATTCAACATTGTCTTCCAAATAAGGAATAATAAGCGAGTTGGGAAGGAATACCATCTCACGACGACTGTAGCAAAGAGCCCGAGTGTAAGCGATCGGTTTTATGAACGCAAAAGCCATTGCTGTGTATCATGCATCAATCATGGACTACGCCTATCAATT
Organism: Monosporascus sp. CRB-9-2; assembly: GCA_004155915.1. Taxonomy (NCBI): domain Eukaryota; kingdom Fungi; phylum Ascomycota; class Sordariomycetes; order Xylariales; genus Monosporascus; species Monosporascus sp. CRB-9-2. Next base: position 94,595 of record QJOA01000055.1, on the reverse strand, counting down.
CAGATGCTATTTCCATGTAAAACCCTCATGACGAGCCTAAGCACTGAATTGGTCGAGAAAAATCCTCCACCTTGCCAATACTCTTCATGCCCAAAACCAGACGCCGAGGAGATGAACGGGTGACGAGTCGTTTACTTGAGCTTCTTCTTGGGTCGGAGCTGGTTGGTGTGGCCGCACTTCCTCTTGCGGCAGTTGGTGGCACGCGGGGGCAGACGGGCCTGCAGAACGAATTGTCAGCATCATCTGTCTCGAATACACTCGTATCTCTGTCGGGTGTCCTTACGTAGCACTTGCGGCAGATCATCTTTTAAAATAGTTAGCATTCGGTGTTGGCAAAAACTCCAAGCCGGGGACCTCAAACCTTGTCGCAGTTGAACTTGGACGCCAGAGCCTTGAGCGAGGGCTCGATGATACCGCCACGCAGACGCAGGACCAGGTGGAGGGTGGACTCCTTCTGGATGTTGTAGTCGGAGAGGGTTCGGCCGTCCTCGAGCTGCTTGCCGGCGAAGATCAGACGCTGCTGATCCGGAGGAATGCCCTCCTTATCCTGGATCTTGGACTTGACATTGTCGATGGTGTCGGAAGACTCCACCTCGAGGGTGATGGTCTTGCCCGTCAGGGTCTTCACGAAGCTGTTGCGCGCAGTTCTCGTCAGTGACCTCTCCCTTTTTTGATTTTTGGTTTTCTATCTCCCCGTCTCTCGGTCACACTGGCCGGTTGTAATGGGATCGGAAGGAAACGCTTACATCTGCACTGTTAAACCATGAGAGTCAGTATTTCGCGTATAACAGCTTACATCGCGATATGGCGTGCACTTACTTTTGGCGTTCCTTTCGTGACTTGGATTGATGGTTACGGAGAGGAAGTCGAATTCAGAGCGCCTTTTAGAAAAGTTAGTGGGGGTAAAGATTGTGTGCGGAAATTGAACCCCAAGAAAAGTGGAGCATATTCGCCTCGTCAAAAGTGTGGCGAATTCTGCTCTGACAACTGCAACGGGCTGATAGCTGACCGACCCCTGTCAGCTTCGGTTGTCGCTCAGGAGTGTACGAGACAAGATACATACCCGGACTTCTATGCTAGCTGCTTGGAATGCTCTCACGATCAGGTTTAATGATTACTAGAAGATGAGGCACTCGACGGGATTCGATTTAGGGCCAAGCAATTGCCATTTTCAAGAACTCAATGGTTCCAAATTCAGACCACTACCTGCTTAACTATACCGTGGATTCGGTAGTTATTCCTCGCTTGGGGGAAAGAGCGAATATATGCCCAGGCAAGAAGGGGATAGGTGTCGAAAATTCGTGAGTGGGCAGCACTATACTCGCCTGTAGAGCAGACCTGTATACTAGACCCCAGACTTCAGCAGAATGCTCATTACATGTATTAATTGAAAAATTCACCTCCCTAGTCACCCGAATCAGCAATTCCCAAGACCGCCTTCCCCTTCCCCTTCTCTTTCCCCTTTTCCCGCCTCTCCTTCGCCCGCTGGGTACACCAGGCCTCGAGGCGTCTCTCGACCTGCGCGGCGGCGCGGACGAGGCTCACGAGCGGCACGGCCGCCATCTCCGCGGCCTCCAAGTACAGGAGCCTTGCCACGTCCGGCAGGTCCTCCTCGCTGCGCCAGACGGGGCAGGAGTCCCGGGGGTGTCTCTGTCTCGCGTCTCCTTCGTCTTCTTTGCCAGCGGGGGAGTCCGGTGCCGCCTCGACGACCTTGACGGTCCCGTTGACGGCCCTGTATCTCCTCGTGCTCTCGCCGTCGCCGCCTACTGCTTCTCCTGTTGTTGTTCGGGGAGCGGGAGAGGAGGTCCGTTTCTGGTTTGTGAACGGCTCCCGGAGTACTTCGGCTGCTGTGGGGGGGCGGGTTAGTTGGTTGACACACGGCGAGAGGAGATAGCAACCCGTAGGAGCGTGTATGTATGTATGTATGGGAAGGGAAAACGTACTCGGCGGGTCGGCGTCGCCTATCCACATCTTCTCGAACCAGTCCATGTAGTCGTCCAGCTTCGTCTTGTCCATCGCCAGCGCGTCGTTGGGGTCAACCTTGTACTCTTCTCCTCGTCTAAGATGCGACGGTGCCTGCCGCGACCTGTCCTCAATGTTCTCCCGCCACACGGCCCAGTCGAGCCTCAGGCGTCTGGGATCGTGCTCACCCCTCGGCGTCCGCTCGGTGCCGTCGAGCGAGTAGAGGAGCTTCGCGGCGACTACGACCAGCGCGGCGAGCAGAATCTCCGGGTTGCTCATGGACTGGATCCTCCGCCCCCCGTGGGGATACGAGAAATCCGCGTTCAGGATCTCGGCGAGGCATTTCGCCGCGGTGTACGTCTCGACTATGTAGTAGTATCATTAGCGCTGAATATAAAACTCCTTACGTAGCATCATGTGAGACCTTACCCGGAAGGAGTAAGTCCTTGATGTACTGGACGAGAATAGGCACGTAGTTGAGCGGCGGAAACTTGAGGTCGAAGTTGGCGTGGAAGGAAATGATGAGTTGCTGCACCGTGGCCTGCAGGTGCCCCGGCCGGATGTGGTCCTGGACCTGCAGGGCGCGGTGATACTCCGCCGGAAGGCGGTCCCGCACATTCTTCGGAACAGTGTTGATCTATACCACGCATACACGCACATAGAACAGTCAGCAGGTTACTTCTACCCGGTTCAACATTCGTCGGAAAGAAGCCTCGTACCGCGGAGAGAAACTCGATGTCCCCCCTCTGCGCCCACCAATGGAAATCCGCTGTCGTGACCGGCAGCCGCCGTATCAGGCAGCCGAGGTAGCACAGCGCCAGCGCATCTACGAGCTTCGGCAGCTTCCACCTGCGGCGGGCGTCCGACTCCCAGGTCCTCGCGGTCGCGGTCGAGGCGTCGGACCCGACGTTATCGGTGTCGGTCTCGCCCGTCGAAACGCCGTCGTCTCCCTCCGTATCAATCGCGGCGCCGCCGCTCCTCTCCCCCTCGACCCTCAGGGGCAGGTTCCTGATGCGCAGGACCCAGAGACTCCGCACGACGTCCTCGAGGTCGGGCGGGAGGCCAAGGGCCCCATCACTATCGCCGACGAGAGCGCGCACGAGCCGCCTCAGCACGAGCTGCAACACCTCGAGGTAGAGCTCGCGACCGGGCTGGCCACGGAGCTTGACGGCGGCGCGGGCGCGCCTCTCCCTCTTGCGGCGGGCGACGCGCCCCTGGGTGCCGAAGGCATCCTCGTCCTCCTCGTGGGCCGCGAAGCCCTCGAGCCGGTGGCCGTTGCGGCAGTACCGCAGCGCGTTTTCGGCGTACCACTGGCGTGCGCCGCACTCGTCGCAGCGCTCGCCGCCGCGGAATTTGTGGTACTTGGTCGGCGCCATAAAGTGGTTCTTTTCCCCTTTCCCCTTTCGTCCTCTCTTTTCGTCTTCTCTTTTCCGCGTTCCCGTTCCCGTCCGGCCCCTCCGTCCGGCTAGGCAGTCCGGCTGGGTTCGGAATGAATTTTCCCTGAAAGAGGCACGGCCGGAGCAAGCGTTACGGCTGAGCGCGGCTGTGGTTAGGTCATGGACTCATGTGACGACGGACGGCTGAACCTTCAGCTCATTAGTCGAGTATCCGGCTGGTGAATAAAACACGTTGTAGTCGTGCACTCAGTTGGCCGGCTAGGCGGAATTGACGAAAAAGGATACCTCTGATCCCGGTCGGATACCCAGATTGTCATACGGCTTACCGGTATTTACTGTAGTACTCGATGGTGTATCAAGGTTTAAAGAAGTACGCCTTGATAAGCTTGGGGTGTGATATCGTCGAGAAATCGTGCACGTTTGAACCCCATGCCGCATAGATCCTCGACTCTTTCAAGTCTACGAGAACTTTTCGTTCATCCGAACTGTCCAACAACTACTATCATGTATTGTAATCCTTGAAATAGCGCATCTCTGTACGTCTTAAGCTACTTATATACTTAGAAAAATCATCGGAACTACATAGGTGGCCAGTCACCTTTTAACGTGCATCTACAGGCCCAGGGTGAAGCCAATCCATACCACGCAAACACGTCACAGGAATATGAAAAGGGCCAGATTCATTGTAGATTCTATCAGACCAATCTCTTATCGCCACTGCAGATAACTTGTCCCGACTTCTCGATTTCTCTGCAATGCACAGCGTTTCATAACAGGAAATATGTGAGAAAAGACGGCACTCGAAGGATACGGGGGGTCCGTGAGTGTGTCATGATCAGTTCATATACCCAGCATAACCAGTGTGTCCAGATAGAATCCTTCCACGCAGCGACCATAGAAGCGGCCCAAAGCTAGAGATATCCGAGGTCTCCATCAGCACGAGATACCGCTTCTTCAACTGAAAATACATGTTGGTAGAGATGAGTTTAACTGGCAGTGCTCATCTACTCAGGTCGCTCGCATGAGTTTCCGACCGGAGACAAGCTTAAGACTGGCGGGGTGCCTCCTTGGCTTCAACAGCAGCCTCCTCACCCATGGCAGTGAGAATGACAACGTCTGAAGGTAAATTCGTTAGTGCGGTGGTTACGGTTATATATGGTTCTTGGGCTCTACTCACTGGTGTCTTTCTCCTCTTCCTTGAAGAGACGGGTGATCTTCTCGCCAACTTCACCATCGGGTAATTTGACGTCGTCCTTGGTGTCACCGTCATCGCTCATGAGAGAAAGGAAACCGTCGTCAGAGATGTCAAGCTGGGAAGAAATCGATGTCAGCTAATTCGCGCCAAGGGAGGAGGGAGTGGTCAAAGATTTATGCGCTAGAACTTACAAGCTGGTATTCGCGGCGGGAGACGTTGGGGACGTCCATGTTGTGGGTGGAGGGGCAGAGATCTTCGAGCTTCTTGCCGGTGAATATATCGAGGGCAACCAGGTGGACCTTGGCGTGACCGTGCTTGCCAGTCTTGGAGGTAGACATGTCGACGATCTTGCAGGGACGGTTCTTGATGACTACGAAACCGTTCTTTCGCAGGGCAGAGCACTGCATGGGGTAAGTGGTCGACGCACCGGCATCGGCCGAGTCGAAGGTGTGCTCATGCTATATCAGAAAAACCATGTCAGCAAGAAAAATCGAATATTCAACGACTGCGGCTAAATGGAAGGAATTGACAGGGAGAGGAAAGCGGGTGGATGCGCTCGCAGAAATGTAACAGAAATGCAGGTAGATTTGACTCTGGTGCGAATAACTGCTGGCTCTCTGCTCGCTCAAATTCGTCCCGACTGCAGGCAGGGTTCGAGGGGAAAAGGTGCGTGTAATGATATTATGCAAAATGTCTGTGTTATTTCGCGGGGTCTTCGTTGGCAATGACAGAATGCGATGCGGGGTGATTTTCACAAGCCATGACCGCGTTGCCTCCCTGAGCCAGAGCTATCCAAGCGATAAAAACGGGGGTTTGTATACTAACCTGGGCGTCGTCAGCCATGGTGATGGATCAAGCGAAGTAAAGATTCTTTTGATAAAAGAAAGGAAGGAAAAGAGAATGCGACGGCGATGACCAGCAGCGGAAGATGTCCAACACCAAAATGTAGTGGAGTTGGGGGAGAGGGTGGAGGGGGAAAAAGAATGGTAGAAATAGTCTTGAGAAAAAATGATCTACCAGTAGTTTATTTGGCACCAGGGAAGACTTTCCACGAGGAAGTGTGTGAATCTAATCGAGGAGGGGAGGAGGAATAATCTAAGACCTGCTACCCCACATTTATCCATTGGGCGGCTGCCATCGAAACTCGACTCTTGAGGCAGCACCTCCTCCCTACTACCTATCTACATGTACATATTAAGAGACAACTTATTGGGTACGTAGGTTAGGTAGTACTCGCGGATTCGCCTTAATAACTGGGCTACACTCGTATCTTCTATGTCACCTAAACTAGGTTTCAGGTACCTACTGACATGTATTAGCTCTAGTGAAGGCGGGCGGGCTTCTCTGGTTGTGGGCTAACTAACTTCCAGAGGCAACATCCACATAGCGAAGAGACCAAAGTTAATTCAGATTCACACGGCGCCTCATTGGCCCAAGGAGCTCTATTTTCAGGCCGGAGGTCCTGTTACTTTTCGCCTCGTTCTACCTGCATACATGTAGGTGTGTAGGCACTACCTACATACCTACCTTAGGTATGTATGTAGCTCTGGCATCTCTCGCAGTCTCATATAGGGCATGTTGCATGGAACCGGACACATGCGGGTGGCGATGGAAGCTGCCCGGAAGCAACTGATCAGGTCTACGAGTATCCTGTTGATTCCCTTCGCCTCTCTTCCTGTGGAAACTGGCGGATTCTGAGGCTGTCTATTACTTGGCCAATTCCATAACAGGCTCTTAATAGTGTGACTTACCTCTGTGCTATTCTAATATTTTGGGCAGTGCTTGGTTTCTTTCGAATCAAGCTCCGAGGCAGCTGCCTCCGACTTGATTTAAGTGATTCAACAGTTGTTTTGACCCTTTGGATGTCGAGCTCTGGTAATTCTTGGTGGCATATTTCGAAATCTTGCCACTGCTCTCCTATTAACTAAGGCAATCTATCCTTTTCTAATCGCATCAGTTTAAGTAAGATATCTCTTTATCTCTTTCCTTCTTCTCGTCTCGCCTCTGTGCAGCTCCTATATACATACATACATACATACATGACATACAGGTAAGCTGCAAGACTGCAAGGTTAAATGGGTTGGAGGGGTAAAGCTACTGTTAGGTAGGTATATAACTAGAGGGGTTCAACCGTTCTGATATCTGGGGGATCTTATCCCGAAATGGCACCGATATAAATTCCACCCTAAGTGCCTGTGCCGCTACGTGCTCTCCGCTTGCGATAGGTCTAGAACAACCTCGTTAAATGCCTAGTAGGTATATACCGCTAAGCGTGCATGTACCTCAGACCGTTCTGCCCTGCATTCTACGCTGCCCTTGGCGCTGGGGAGACCCAGATCTTTGTACTTTCCCCAACCCAATCATCCTCCTCGTGAGCCGCGAATAAGGAGGCTGTAATACGGCCTCGTCGTCGTACCGTGTTCTTTTTGCGCGCCTGCCACGCATCGTATCCTTCTGATCTAGCTCTTTCGATGAACGCCCTGACAATCAACTCCCGATTACTCGATATAGTGGTTGAAGGCGCAATTCGCTCCCTCCCTTGAGTTCGGCGGCAGAGCCATGATCCCTATAGATTATACTGATCCCAATCATGTGGTCCGGTCGACTCGCTGTGCAGTCGTCAACCTCTCCCGCTCCGTCGCAGCCGGGTAGTCGTCGCTCGTATTCCCCTGCACCTCGAAGAACCGGAAGCGGCCTGGGACCCTATATCACGTCGCAACGTCCTGGTCTGTCGCCGAGATCATCCTCACTCTCCCTAGCATCCAACGACTCCTCCGCCTCTTCCCTTCTTGCCTCTTCTCGGAGGCCCAATGGCTCGGCCTTGAAGCAATCTACTACGGCCTACGCAGGCCCGGATCCTGTGGAGATCCTAAACCAGCTGTTGGGAAATGGTGCGGAAGATTATGTCTCGGCGGAGAAACCGTCCACTTCCATAACGGATAGCGACCTGGAGTTTGAGTTTGATTTTGGGGGCATGTCTCTCCGCGAATTAGCCTTGTCAGAGGATCCGGTGACGGAAGGCTCATATGTACATAGGTCGCAGACAGTTGAAGAATGTATGTTTACCTCACCTCCTAGCCCGGTTGACGCTCTTCTCATTCCCACTGCCCAGACGAACGAGAGAAGGCCAGATTCGAAGACTTGCACCGATCGATACGGGCTTGCGACGAGGTACTTAATTCCGTTGAGACGAACTTGACCAGTTTTCGAAATGACTTGGCCGCCGTCTCTGCCGACATCGAGAGCTTACAAGCGCGATCAACGGCCTTAAACATACGGCTAGAAAATCGGAAAGCCGTGGAGAAGGGCTTGGGTCCGGTGGTCGAGGAGATCAGCGTATCACCTGCGGTCGTGTCCAAGATCGCGGATGGGCATATCGATGAATCCTGGGTTAAAGCCTTGGCCGAGGTCGATAAGAGGGTCGCCGCATATAAAAAGAGCTCCTCAAGCACGGAACGCGGCAAGGGTTTACAAGACCTAGGGCCCTTATTAGAAAAGTTGGTTCAGAAGGCTATCGAACGGATAAGGGATTTCCTCGTCGCACAAATCAAAGCTCTACGGTCACCACATATAAATGCCCAAATTATACAACAACAGACCTTTCTCAAGTTCAAAGACCTATTCTCGTTCCTACATAAGCACCATGAGGCCCTGGCCAACGAGATATGTTTGGCTTACATGAACACAATGCGGTGGTACTACCACAACCAGTTCAGCCGCTACGAGAGCGCCCTCAGAAAGATCAAGCTTCACACCCTTGATAAGACGGATGTCTTGGGAAACGAGGACACTTCGCGGAAAGCCTCCGTCCTGTCCAGTTCCAAGATATCTGGACCGCCGCACGACGCCTTCAACCTCGGCCGCCGCATCGACCTCCTGCGCACCAACAACCAGACGGCGCTCTCCTCCTACCTCGCCGAGGAGGACCAGTCGACGCACTACCTCGAGGTGCCGTTCCGCAACTTCAACCTGGCGCTCATCGACAACGCGACGGCCGAGTACACGTTCCTGGCGTCCTTCTTCGCGCCCGCCCTGAGCTACGCGACCATCTCGCGCCACTTCGCCTACATCTTCGACCCAACGTTCCAGCTGGGGCAGGCCCTGACCAGGGCGCTCGTCGCCGACACGTACGACGCGCTCGGCGTCCTGCTTGCTGTGCGCCTCAACCAGCGCTCGCAGTTCGAGCTGCAGCGCCGCAAGGTGCCCGCCGCCGACGGCTACGTCAACGCCACGGCCATGCTGCTGTGGCCGCGCCTGCAGCTCATCATGAGCGCGCACTGCGACTCGGTGCGCGCGCTGACGCAGGCGCTGCCCGCGGGGCCCGGCAGTAGCAGTAGCACTAATAAAACCCTCTCGGCGGCGCCCCACGTCGTCACGCAGCGCTTCGGGCAGCTCGTGCAGGGGATCCTCGCCCTCAGCGGCGCCGATGTCAGCGGCGGCGGGGACGTCGACGAGCCCGTCGCCGCGAGCCTGCGCCGCCTGCGCGGCGAGCTCGAGGCCTTCCTCACGCGCTACAGCGCCGCCTTCGGCCCCGGCCCCGCCGGCGGCCGCAAGCGCGAGCGCTTCCTCTACAACAACTACAGCCTCGTCCTCACCATCATCGGCGACGCCCCCGCCGCGGCGGGCAACAACAAGCTCGCCGCCGAGGAGCAGGAGCACTTCGAGGGCCTCAAGAGGGCCTTCCAGGAAGCGTCGTAGGGAGAGACGGAGAGAGAGAGATATTATCGTCGGTGGCTAGGTAGGTGGGTGGTTGGGGTTGATCGCTACCAGGGAGTTTTTGATTCGGTTTTTTTTTAACGTCTAGACAGATAGGGTAAAGAAATGGCCAAGGAATGGAAGATGACTTTTTGAGATTCACTGCGATGGAGTGGCTACGGGTTCCTCTTGTTAGGACAGGTGATGTCTATCGAAGCGAGGCGTATGTGATGCTCTAGACCAAGCCTACAGTTCGTCGTAGTCAAACGGCCTCACCAGGTTTGCCAGACATAAGGAGGCATAGGAAAGGGGCAGTGAGCGATTACTAGCACGGGGATGAGCAACTACATACTTCTTCTCGGGACCTTATATGAAAAGAAAACAGGAAATAGCCGTAGGCGATGGATCCGGAAGTGTATTATTCTAAACTGGCCAAATCAGATTTCGATGTCCGTCTATGATAGCCAAAATGACAACTGTAAATCAATAAACGCGTATTCCACAGCGATGCACGCTTTCCCACCCAGAGTGCCTGCCACTTTCGAGCCGAATATAAGACGCTCGCTGTTGTTACAGGAGAAACGAGTCGCCGACATAGTAAAACTCCACCTCAACTCCCTGAAGCCATATTCCGCCTCAGAACCATTAAACGCCAGCCCTACCAATTTTCTATGTGCGGCAGCCACCTCGAGAGTAAGGAGTATTCACAGATAGCCACTCTAGTGCTGCAGTAACGCGCCAAACCCGCCTCCCCTCCGCATGTACAAGGCGGCGGTAACGCCGACCAGCACCGTGAGCACGGCCACGCGGTTCGGCCAGGTATCGTACTTCCGCAGGGCATCGCAGCGATCGGCCCACCGGAGCTCCCTGAGCTGGGCGTCGAAGAAGCGGCGACCGTCGTCGAGGGACTGGCGGGCGCAGGCGCCGACGTCGCGGGCGGTCTTGAGGACGCTGGCGCCAGAGACGTGGCGCCAGGCGCGCAGGGACTCTGGGGGGTGGGCCTCGGCGAGGCGGGCGGCGCCCTCGACGACGGCATCGAGGCCGTCAGGGCCGTCGAGGGCGACGGTCTGGTCCTGGGGCAGCTTGGAGAGGGCGAAGTGCAGCATGTCGGGTTCGTCGTGGGCGAGGAGGTCGGTGCGGCGGCGCAGGGCCATCTGCGCGAAGACGTAGAGCGGAAACGCGGGCTCGCGGGCGAGCAGGGCGTCGAAAAGGCGCGCGATGTCCCCGAGCCGCTGCACGTTGTGCGCGAACATGGTCAGCGTATCCGAGAGCGCGAAGTACGGCTCTGTGCGTGACAGGTGCGCACACAGCTCCTGGTCCGCCGCCCCCAGGATGTCCGGGATCAGCCGCAACTGCGCCACCGCCGGCCGCAGGTTCGGCAGCATGAAGTCACGGATGCGCAGGTTTGAGAGCCGCGCCACGGCCGCTGCCCGCAGCGGCGCCGGCAGCACCAGCAGGAACACCTGGCAGATGTCGTGGTAGCCCTGGAAGTAGCACAGGTACGGCAGCCGACGCAGAACCTCCGTGATGAGGTCCGAGAGCTCGGCCTTCTTCGAGTCAAGTTCCGCTTGCGTGTTGTCTGCCCGGCAGTGTCAACCGAAGGGACTCAGGAGAAGGGGGAGGGTATGGCAGGCAGCATGATATAATGACGACAACAGCAAATTCTCGTTAGAGCAGATCCCTTGGAAAGATGAGATGCGTACCGTTCGGATAGTACACAAAGCTTCTATCAACGTCTAACTTGACCTGCTCCTCATCTCGATGGCGGGGCAAGTTCCGCCACCCTTCTTCAGCTTTGCTCTCATCCGGGCGAAGCTCAGATCCAGGTGCATGGTCAGCATTCCCATCGAGATCCGTACTACCCCAGGGATTTACGGAGCCGAGTAGAATAGGCCCTGTAGAAGCTATCAGCGTCGTGATCTAATCACGGGGCCAGTATAGACTCACAGGCATGGGCACGATTAGCGTCCGTAAGAAAACCACCCTTCGACACGGCAAGGTCTTTCAGATCGTCGATGTTCCCTGCCTTACATGCGGCTAAGATCTTCAAGGTTTTCTCCTTATAATCAGCGTCGGATAAGCCACAGTCGCCGCTCTTTTCGTCGGTGGAAATAATCAGCGACTCGAGTCCCTGCGAGCTGTCGAGGCCGTCTTCTACAGACATTGTCTCTAGGCTGCAGGGTGGGCCGCCCTTAGAGCTTCAATGTCACCTTCCCGTCCGACTTGGGCAAGTCTTTTCCGTCCCGCACGTCGTAGTTGCTTAGGTCGGTCGCCTTGTTGTGATGGACAAATAGGAAGTGGCTATAAAGCCAAGGTGCGGTTTTAAGCAACCCCCGGAACCAGGGAATAGGGCGTGGCGCCGAAGGTGATGCACGTGGCCAACGGCGGAGGCACAGAATTCGACGGGAAAAAAACAATCCCACGATAGAGTTGTAATGCTGCGTAGTTGATGCCCTTTAAGAACGCTCAACTCACTGGTAGATGCTTCCCAGCTCTACGCGCCGTCTTAAGGAAGAAACAGAGCTCAGAGCAGAGTTAGCCCCAAATCCTCCAAGAAATAGGATCCGAGAACTGAAAGCTGGATGTTCGCATCGAATCTTTGCCGCAAACTTGACGACTGATAGATGACAGCACTGGGTGCAGACCCCAGTATTGCTTATTTGGAACCTGATGACTAGGTGGCTCCAGTGGATATGCCGGTAGGGATGCCGAATGCACCAAACATCGGCACGGGGATCCGGAACATGGAACGAAGCTGCAGCTGCAGAGGTTGTCGGGTAAAGAACAATGACACGTCTGCAATAGATCCGATACGAGCAACAGGGAGTGGCGACAAGAAATCCTGCTTGTTACCTACGGATAGGCATTAGTATAGTATCAATGCTCACCAACTGACCGTGGAGTCTTTCGATGTCGTCAGGCACAAGGTTTAAACATAACAAGTTGGTGGATTTCTAGTGGACGAAATAAACGTCCGACTAGCTCCTAAGTAACTACTAGGTAGGCTCTGCACAGGGCCTTGCTGCCTGGCGGCTCAATGTGATTGGAGTCTAGAACAGGAGGCCCTGCGGACGTTGCGGAAAGGTACAGCGCTAAGGCACCCAAACAAGTATTCGCTTGACACTCAGGCATGCCAGGGGCAGTGACTGTACAAGTACAAGGTACATACAAGCTGGGTCCAGAACGCGAACAGACAAAACGCAGCATAACTGTCACGATAGAATATTTAACAGCTATACGATCTTGATGCGTTGTTAATTACGCTGTAGACTGTATTTATTTACTGTAACCTTTTTTCAACCATATCGATACCCAACTCAAGGTCCGCATCTATCTGCAAGTCATGGGTGATGTTAACTAAGAGGCGGTATATGCATACCTACTGCTCCGTAGCTACCTAGGTAGGTAGACAGAGCTTGAGTAATGGTTCGTGTTGAACACGATTTGTTTAGCCCCTTATTAGATCGATATCGAATGTTTATATGTGCTTAATCTAAAGAATTCCAAGCTATCAACATAGGAGTTATGCTGATGACATGGTGGTGCCCGTATCTGCTAGGCAAGTAATGTTGAAGATAGACGTATCGTAGGGCGTCGGTATCAGATAGACCGTCTAGAGGCGCTTAACCGGAGTTATATATACCTAACACTTGCTGACACATACATGTAAGCTATGTACAGAATAGGGGATATACGGCTTAAGCGCCATCGAGTCTTGCCGTCCCGAAACATGGGATTTCCGGGTGGGTGGCCTGTCCGGTTGGGACACAATTTGGCTGCTCTCGGTGTCCCACATACTTCTTTCCCGGGCCTATATTCGGACGATGGAAACTGGGCTACGTACGCCCTCAAGTTTATATGCAGTGACAACTAAGTAACGACGTAAGTAGAGAGAGGTACGCACGTACGGGCAGGGCCAGGAACTGCCATCTCCGCCTACCTACATATGCATATTTACATATACTCCTTGTAGGATGAACAGACAGGCATCTTTCAGGAAGAGATCGGTTATCGCAACTATCTTTCGGTTCTGCAACCATCATGCGAATTTCATCGAATATGGTATAGTGCCACCCATCCTACCTGCTGATGCGGCTCTAAAATGATTTGCATAAGTATTTCTACCATGTCGGAGGGATGGCGCCGGGAGACGAGGAAAACCCTTGGAAGGAAAGAGAACAAAGAGACCGCCTGGGGCGATGATCTTCCCAACCCCTGCTGAGCTTATTTCGACCACCAACGACTCGTTGTAATGGATGTTAGTGAGTAAGGAAGAAAAGGGAAAGAAAACGGATGATCAAGGATGCAGGGAGCAAGTCGTGGGTTGAGACAATGGCATTGATTGTGAAAGCTGAGCGTTGGCCTACTTGCTTCATAGCTACCGTAGGTTTTTCTCGTGTCTTGAAATTGTGGACGAGCTCCTCCACTAAGTACAGTAACATGGACAGAGAGAGTAGAACGACTGTGGTGGACCTGCAGGAACAACATTCTCTCTTAGGCTTATTAGGCCTAAGTACGTACTTGGCCTAACTCATATTACGTACTAGGTATCACAGACAGGATTGCCCGTCTGCAGAATTCCCTGGTTGAACTTCAGATATCAATCACTACCTAGGTACCTAGTACCTGTATATACCCTGTAATACAAGGGATCCATCTATTCGATCAGATATTTATCTTCGATCATATCCCGGTGTTGTCCCCAAACCTCTGAGCATAAGACGCTGGATTCACATGTCCTAGTATTTATTGCCGTTGTCGCGGGAGCCGCAAAGTTGCCTGGTTTATTAGTAGACTTCGAAACCTACATTGCCTGGCCGGCCTCGTGGCTCTACGTACCACCTTCAAACACCGAGGTCAGCTAGGGAAGCCTATCGCAACCTACATCCGGACGTCACCGCTTACTTCCATGCGGCTAGCTTTTCGGATACTTACCGATCTCCCTCCCAGTCGCAGCAGAAACCCGATCTTCACACGGATTTCTTTCAGATCTAACGTTGATCGGTCCCAGCGCTCTGGGCAGCAAAGCAAGCCCAATGCTCCCCACTCCAGACTTTGCCAAATAATATTTCTGTTTCAGGCAACTATCATGGTCAGTTATTGGATCGTCTTCCCGACGCCATCTACCTGGAGAGATTAATTAGCTGTCACTCTTCTGAGCCCTCTGTACCATTCGCAGAGCCTCTTCCCTAGGTATTTGATGCCATACCCCGCAACTCGGCTGTGAATTGCCTCCTCCCCTGTCTGGGGTTTGGTCTCCAAAAGCTAGGGGCTAAACATTTATCTAGTCGATGCCGCCCAGGGTCGCATTTTCTTGAGTCCGATAGCAAAAGATCTGCATCTGAGTCAAACCTGCATTAGTACCTAATTAAGGGGACTTTACCTGACTGTGCATTCGTGTTTTAGGCGGAACGACGACATCACCTTAACGACCGTGGGAACTGGCACAGCTGAGACGTTGATCATTAAGCCGCGAAATATGCTCGCGCTAGGCGACCGATACAGTATCTGTCCGCAAATGATAGTCTCCTGGTGTCCCTCCATATTGACAGGACGAACGTAATTTTCTATCCCATTGTACACCTCCTTCCAAGAGACCATAACTCAGCGCATTCTGTCTCAGCCGTGAGATCGTAGCTGTGTCATTAACAGCTGGCATGTGAGTCCTTTTCCAAGTCAGCCTCGCCTCTAGGACTCCAAGAGAATGTAACTGACAAAGGGGTCGTAGTGTACAATTTCAATCGCGGTTGTTGTCGACAGCCTTTTGGACCAAGCTCACAGCTGCTTATAGGCGTGCCAAAATCCGGCCAAAGTCTAGACGCTCCTCACGTTAGACCAATCCTTCTTCGCTGTTATGATTCGTGGCAATGTCTATCCAGACCAACGTTCTCGAGAATGGCGAGTGGGTGACTCGTACACTCACCACCGAGGAATTGATGCGAGGAAGTGGTAGTTCGCGCCGGAGGATGGGAAGACAGCCTCCTTCGAAGCCGCCGTTGTGTGGTCTACTTACAAGAACCATTATGGACAGCCCTGTCGTTATTTGGGCTTTGCCCGTGAAAATTCGACCGTCCGGCCAGAATGACATCGCACTCATCGGCGTACGTATCCCCAGCTCATCCCCAACCTTCTGGCTTCCTCGTTTCGCCCGAACAGCCCAGGACCTGATTTCGCCGCTATAGGCCATAGCTACGTTTCTAGAGGCCCTTGCGCACTCCTCTTGCCTCCATGCTAATCATATCGACATGGAGAATCATCTATTCATTACTTGCTTTTTCCCATTTCGTCAAAAATATAGAAGCGGCGTACATGTGCTGACCTCGATGTAGGAGAACTTCGTTCAGATATGTGAGCTCAGAGAAGATAGACAACTACAACATGTTGTAAGGAAAAGTGATTTTGGTTCGAGAATACGAAACGCCCGGGTCATGGGACCATCCTCTGCCTACGCTACAGACCACGGAAACACTGGGGAAGATGCTCCTGTCAAAACCGAGGAAGGCGACACAGAGATGGCCGGCGTAAACTCTTCAAACTTCGTACGGCAGCATGTTCCCGGTCAATTTCCCCAGAATCTATTGATTCTAGCCCTCGAAAACGGCATGTTGCTCTTTCTTTACGTACAGAAGGGTCCCGCCGGCAACTGGGAATTCGTGTCGTCTCAACATCCCATGCCGCGTAACCGTCTAGTTCACCCCGGATTCCATATGACAATTGACCCTAGCTCGAGCTATTTAACCCTGGCTTGTGTCGAGGATTACTTCATCACGTTCGAACTCGAGTCAATGGAGAATCTACGCCTACAATGCATGCGAGGACACCGTCTGAAACCTGTTAGATCATCAAGAGCTCGGGGGATGAGTGGTATCATCCACAAGATTGAGTATCTTCATCCAAGCCCAGAGAATGACTACCACGTTATCCTACTTTTGATAGTAGTGAAAGATCAAACGTCCAGGTTGGTGTTGTACGAGTGGGAACAAGGCGACAATCTCCGAAGAGTCTTCGCCGGTGAGCGAGAGGGTCATAAGCTAGCCGATGAATACCGTTTGCCGCTCTTGGTCATCCCCCTTACCGTTCGGAATGCGTTCTTAATTGTGACCGAGAATGTCACAGCCACTTGTACCGGCATTCTTCAAGGGTCGCCGTCGTTCGAGCCATTTGAGCTTGAAGATAAGCTTCCGAGCACTGAATACCATGATGGAACCGTCAAACCACTCTGGACGTCCTGGAGCAGACCTTACAGGGAATATCAGTACCATACTGACCATGACGTTCTCTATCTAGCCAGAGAAGACGGGCTCCTTAACCTACTTGACATCAGCGAAGACCCTGGAGTCGAGGTCGCTTACAATATGGGTTCTTTAGAATGTACCATCGACTCGGCTTTTACATGCATGTACGATACAGTCGGTGATGTGCTTATTGCCGGTGGCAACTGCTGTCCTGGAACCATTTGCAGTGTTCGTTGCTCTCGCAATGCCCTTATTTCGCCCTCCAGCTAACCGTCCCATTCCAGGTAGAACCACGGCGACAGCTAGAACGAGTCGGCACTATTCCCAACTGGTCACCAGCTATCGATATAGCCATCGCTTGTGAATCGACCAAAGAGACCGAAGAGCTAGCAAGAGATACTAGGAATACATCTCTCCTCGATAGGAGACGTAGTGTATTTCGTCGATCAGACAGGGTGTTCGTCAGCTCCGGAAGGGGGAAGCTGGGAGGTGTCACCGAACTTCGACACGGCATCCAGGCAAAAATCGGCCAAGTCGCAGAGTACGTACTACCGATTAGGCAGTGCTGGGCTTTATGCCCGCTCCGCAATAGGATGGAAGAGGGCTTCTTGCTCCTTCTATCGCTCCCTGATAGGTCTGCGATCATACACTTCTCGGAGGATTTTGAAGATATTATAGAGCGGGAACACGATACTGTACCATACGACTTGTCGTCAAGGACACTAGCTGCCCAGGGCACCGACGATGCGATTATTCAAGTTACAACGTCTTTCATTATAGTTGTAACGTCATCCGAAACGTAAGTCTTGTCCTGTGCTTGGTCCAGATGCTCTTGGCGGATACTGATGGTTAAACCCCAGTTCCCGCAAGAGTGCGCAGGAAATCACGGGAGATTCTACTGCGACTATAACACATGCCTCTATCCAAGGCAACCTTATCGCTTTAGCGGTCCATTCCCAGTCGGGCTTCATCGTCCGAGTCCTTATGACTGATGGTGCCATGCTATCTACGAAGGCTACGTACGAAGTCGAAGGAGAGGTGACTTGTCTTGCTTTAGGAAGGCTCGCTGGCGAGATTGCTGTCTTCCTCGGTACTTTGCAGGCACAAGCTGTGACGTTAGCAACCCGCATACTGAATGAACTCGGAGCCCCTACCATAGCCCCGGAGTCGATTGAATTCGGGGCTGGTGAGTCAATCCCCAAGCGAGTTTTTGCCTCAGCGGCCACTGACCTCAAGCGTGTAGACACATTAAATGCAGGCATGGATCGACGAAGTTCAGTGAATGGGCCAGAGTCTGTGGAAGCCCTGACTAGCATCATTTCTGTCAATGAAGGTCCGCAGCAGACAACTCTCGCTGTCGGAACCAGGAGTGGCCACGTCTTTACTATCCGAATGCAGGCCGGAGGCTATGAAACGTATTCGCATAAGTTCGGCGCCTCGCCAGCTCAAGTCTTTCCGATAAGCGGTCCCGGGGAGCCGAGTTTGATCATGGTTTGCAACAATTTCCACCTTGCTATGATGACGAATTTCTCAGCAGATGACCAACCAGCCCGCTTCAGGAGCTTACATCGTGTCTTCCCTACCGACCCTAATGATCCTATAGCTCCCTCGATCAACTCGGTGGCAAGAATCCAATGGCAAATTCCAGAGGAAGTGGGAACTTTGAATCTGGCAATGATAGCAGGGAACCGAATTTTATTTACTCAGCTACAACGGCAGCCGCAACCAGTACCGCGCCATATTCCTGTTGGCGGTACTCCAACTAAAGTTTTATATTCGAGCAGACTGGAAGCTCTTGTCACCGTGGTCTCTAGGAGCGGCATCCCTTCGCTCCACTTTCTCGAACTGGAGACAGGGTCAGATCTATCTCGCCCCGTCAAAGAAACCAAAGATGAGAATGGTGAGAGAAAGTTCGTGGACACAGATTATATCGACTGCTTAGGCGCTCCAGGGACAAGGATTATCTCCTTGTCGGACTGGAGATACCAGCACGGCGGTAGAACATGGGAATGGATTGTCATCGCAGGGAAAGTGAGAGACGATGAAGGTCTTCTCCTTGTCGTGTCTGCGGAACCCGAAAGGTACCACACTGCGGAAGGCCCCTCGCGGCGCGTCCGCTTTTGGAGTCGGCTGAAAAGGATAGTGGAAGCGCCAGTGTGGTCAGTCACAACGGATGAACATGGCGTGTTTATATGCTTTGGACTCAATATCCACTATCTCCAAGTCAACCCAGCGGACAAGAAGTTGAGACTCGTAAAAGAATTTGAGCTGCTCTCCCCGGCTGCTTGGATGCAGGTTGTCGACGGACGACTCCACGTGGCCACCACGAAACATTCGTTGATGATTCTAGACTACAAAGGCGAGTCCACTCTTGGAGAAAACCAGATGGTCTTATTGCATTCAGACCCGGTTGCCCGAACTGGCATTCATTCCATCGAGGTCGGTTCTTTTCTAGACAAGGAACGCCTCAGATCGATAACGATGCTGTCCGACAACTCGTGTGGGGTACATGGCTTGTGGTCGACGTCTTCAGACGATGAACCCCTCAAGTTAGTATTTCAAGCTCAACTCGAAGCATCGGTTAGGAGATTCACGCGAGGCCACACCAGGCCACCGTGGGAACTGGCTACGCATACGCCGCGGTTCGGCTGCATCCAGAGCGCGCGAGATACGCCGGATATCCTGGGAATCAGCCTAGATGGGTCATTGCGCCACTTCACCCTACTCAAAAAAGAGGCTTGGCTGTTCTTACGGTTCATCCAGAACCTGGCCATGGCTTCTTCGACGATCTGCCCTCACACATATCCCAGCGTGGCCCACGGCGACTTCGACCCCGAACCTCAACTCAGTCCCAAGCATAGGATGCACGTCGACGGGGATATCTTGCAGAGGTGCTTGGACCAGCGCATGCTAGAGAACCTTATGTCCAACCCAGAGCACGCCACCAGGTTCCGGGTGTTCCTCCGAGCGCTCGTGGAGAACCAGGATATGCCAGCTCCGCAGTCGTCGGATGATAATGCGGAGTACTTCAAGCTGGCATACAGTGTCCTGGAATATTACCTCGCACCGGTTCTCTGAACCGTCTTTGCGAATCTACATTTCTCTTCCCGATCTCGTTTCCACGGAATGCAGACATATCTCAACCACCTTGATCATTCAGACTCGAGCACCTGCTAGGGCCTGGGGGGTCTTCGCATGCAAATGGGCTCCGCAATGGAGAAAACTTGAGGAAACAGTCCATACTTGGATTGTAGGAGAAGAAAAGACGTGTGTGTGATAGGTGGTCGAGGTGTGGATCGTATGGGCAGGCCTTCATGCATTTCAAAGGGACTACCTGGCAACTGGTCGACATGGACCTCCTAAGGTTCCCGAGTCGATGCATTACCAGACCTAGTTATTGCTCGGCTGAATCGAGACGTCTAGATTGACTGGCACATCCTGAAGTCCAGCTACGTCGAATTTGAAAGCTAGGTGAACTCTTCCAAGTGAGCCGACTAAGACAAACTGCTTGATGTGATTGTACTTAGGCTCATAACTTGCCTCTGTCTTCTCCCGGAAACTCCTTTGGCAGCATCTAATCATCTTAAGAACGTTTAATAAGAAGTTCCACTTGGTCGTAGCTTGAATGTGAGTGGTGGCAACTAAGGGAGTGTCTCGTCAATTACAGATCTCCGTAGGGTATGGCACGTTTTACCGTACCTTTTACGTGTTTCCTATACTAAGGGGTGACCTCGCTTATTGTCATAAAATGCACAGAATTTCACATATCCCATTCTTCCTTATAGCACATAAACATCATCAAGAAAGTGCGGGACATTTCAACTGTGCCCCGCAGTCCTACTATCACTATCACTATCGCTATCGTTATCAGGCTATCACAACGGGCCCTAACCCTCCAATACAGTACCTGCGCTCTCCTCTATTATAAAGACCCGGGATCAGTATTCCTTACAGTACTAACAGGCCCATAGCAAAGTCCTAGGGTCCTGTGGCAACGTTTGGGGGAAGACGGACTTAAGACTTTTACTGTCGCCCGATTCTAAATCAACCCCCACTTCGACTTCCCACATCGATATATTCATTGCCATCTATTCGTTCTCTCCCCTAGACTCTTACTAAATTGTCTCGACCGCCACCTACATATCAGCACGGAGACATACTTTGAGGGTCTTTTCCCGTCCAGTAGATCGATCCTCAAACTTCTTTGGTTTTTGTTTCTTCACGAACTCCTGTACGGCAGCGAAGGATCAAAATGGCGCCTAAGAAGAAGGGAAACAAGAAGGCGGCCGACGACTGGGAGGCCGACCTAGGCGAGTCCATCGCTCCTGCCAACGGCGACGATGCTGCTGCGCCCGCAGATGAAGCCGACAACAAGGAAGAGGACGATGCGCCGGTCGGTGGTCTCATGGCAATGATGAAGAAGAACAGAGAGAAGCGGAAGAAGAAGGGCCTTTCCGAAGATTTCGTCGAAGGAGAGGATGCACCGGGTGCAGAGACGCCGCCTGCTCCCGAAGTCAAGGCCCCTGTAGAGGCAACCATGGATGATGAGTTCGCTCTGCCGGAGAAGAAGGGCAAGGGCGGAAAACAGAACAAACAACAACCTGCCGCTAAAGAAGCCGCCGCTCCCGCTGGAGACGCTGACCTTGGCGAGCCAGGAAGAGTGCTCACGAAGGCCGAGAAGGAAAAGCTGAAGAAGGAGAGGGAGAAGCAGAGGAAAAAGGAGCAGGTGGGATGCCTACAACTACCCATCGTGTCTATGTATTCATTGCTGATCTGCTACATATAGGCGGCTAAGAAGAAGGCGCCTGGTCCTGCGCAGCCTGCAAAAGCCCCCGAACCTGCAAGACCGGCTGTCGAGGAGAAGAAGGAAGCGGCCGCTCCGGCACCGGCACCGGCACCCGAGCCTGCCGGCAAGAAGAAGAAAGTTCCGGCACACCTAGCAGCTATTCAGAAACAACAAGAAGAGCTCCGACGCCAACGGGAAGCCGCCGAGAAGGCCGAGGCCGAGGAGAAGGCCCGCCTCGAAGAACTAGAACGAAAAGAGGCCGAGGAGGCGAAACGTAGAGAGGAAGAGAAGGCCCGCAAGAAGCAGAAAGAAAAGGAGAAGATCGAACAGCTGAAGAGGGAGGGCAAGTTCCTCACCAAGGCGCAAAAGGAAGAAAAGGCCCGGAATGAGCGGAAATTGCAACAGATGCTTGCCGCCGGAGTCAAGATTGGAGCCGCTGAAGAAGCCGGCGAAGAGAAGAAGAAGAAGGCCGTCTATGACAGTAGGAAACGTGGCGGCAAGAGGAATGACAAGAAGGTAAGACATCTGTAGCACTAGTAGTTTCGGGGCTGTTCGTTTGACTTACGATTCGCATAGGTCGACGAGGAGAAAGCATTAGCCGAGGCTGCCGAGCGGGCGAGATTACAGGCCGAAGCCGCCGCAAAGGAGGCTGAGGAGAAGGCTGCAAGAGAAAAGGCCGCAGCCGAAGAAGCGGAGAGGGCTGCCAAGGCGGCGAAGCCTGAGAGCGATGTCGAAGAGGATTGGGAAGCTGCCGCCGCATCCGACGGTGATGTTAAGGACAGCTGGGACGCAGAGACGGATGTGGAAGAAGCCGGAGCTTCTGAAAAGAAACTAGAAACAAAACTTCCCTCAAGACCGAAGTCTGAGCAAAAAGACGAATCCGAGTCAGAATCTGAGGAAGAGGAGTCTTCGGAAGATGAGGAGCAGACTGCCGCACAAGCAGCGGAAGCTCAACGAAAGAGGGAGGCCGCGGAACGACGCGAGAAGGCTCATCAAGCCGCCTTAGCTGCCCGATCAAAAGACAATCTGCGGTCTCCCATCTGCTGTATTCTGGGACACGTTGATACGGGAAAGACCAAGTTGCTGGACAAGATCCGACAGACCAACGTGCAGGAAGGCGAAGCTGGTGGTATTACGCAGCAGATTGGTGCCACGTATTTCCCAGTCGACGCTATCAAGCAAAAGACTGCAGTTATCAACCCCGATGGAAAATTTGAGTTCAAGGTCCCTGGTCTGTTAATCATCGATACGCCTGGTCACGAGTCCTTCTCCAACCTGCGTTCTAGAGGTTCTTCGCTCTGTAACATTGCCATCCTGGTCGTCGATATCATGCACGGACTCGAGCCTCAAACGCTCGAGTCGATGAGACTACTGAGGGAAAAAAAGACGCCGTTCATCGTTGCGCTGAACAAGATCGATCGTCTATACGGCTGGAAGATGGTCGCCAACAACGGTTTCCAGGAGAGTCTTGCCCTGCAGAACAAGGGCGTGCAGAACGAGTTCAAGAACAGGCTGGAGCAGACGAAGCTTGCCTTCGCCGAACAAGGCTTCAACGCTGAGGTTTTCTACGAGAATAAGTCCATGGCTCGATACGTCTCGCTAGTTCCTACCTCAGCCCACACCGGAGAGGGCATTCCCGACATGTTGAAGCTGATTATTCAGCTGACCCAAGAGAGGATGGTTGGTTCTCTCATGTACCTCTCGGAGGTGCAAGCTACCGTTCTCGAAGTCAAGGCTATCGAGGGTTTCGGTATGACTATTGACGTTATCCTATCCAACGGTATCTTGCGGGAAGGCGACCGGATAGTGGTTGCCGGTACCGAAGGGGCGATCGTAACCAATATCCGTGCTCTTCTCACGCCTGCAGCCATGAAAGAACTGCGAGTAAAGTCTGCTTATGTGCATAACAAGGAGGTCAAGGCTGCCATGGGAGTCAAAATCAGCGCCCCAGGTTTGGAAGGCGCTATTGCCGGTTCCAGATTGCTGGTTGTGGGACCAGATGACGATGAAGATGACCTCATTGATGAAGTCGAAGCGGATCTGAACAAGCTATTCAGTCGTGTCGCGAAGTCCGGCCGTGGTGTCAGCGTCCAAGCGTCGACCCTTGGTTCGCTTGAGGCCTTGCTTGATTTCCTGAAGGACTGCAAAATTCCCGTGGCAAATGTCGGTATCGGTCCCGTGTTCAAGCGAGATGTCATGCAGTGCGGTACGATGCTTGAAAAAGCCCCCGATTACGCTGTCATGCTCTGCTTTGATGTCAAGGTGGATAAGGAAGCGCAGCAATACGCTGATGAGCAAGGAATCAAGATCTTCACTGCCGATATCATCTATCATCTTTTCGATGCTTTCACGAAGCATATGGACGAGCAATTGGAGAAGAAGAAGGAAGAATCCAAGATGCTGGCCGTCTTCCCTTGCGTCCTCCGCCCCGTCGCTGTCTTCAACAAGACGGGCCCCATTATCATCGGCGTCGACGTAGTGGATGGTAATCTTAGGGTCAACACGCCAATCGCAGCTGTGAAACCGAATCCCACCACGGGTGCAAAGGAAGTGATCAGTCTAGGAAGAGTGTAAGTTTATTCCTTTGTGTGCAGTTCTGGGTGAGTCTAAACTAAGAAACAAAACAGCACGTCGATTGAGCGAGATCACAAGCAGATCCCCATCTGCAAGAAAGGCCAGCCTTCTGTTGCAGTCAAGATCGAAATGGGCGGTTCACAGCCAGCGTATGGTCGTCAGCTCGAGGAGAAAGACACCCTCTACAGCATGATATCGCGGAAGAGCATCGATACCCTCAAGGAGTTCTACCGGAAGGACGTGTCAAACGACGAGTGGCAGCTGATCGTCAAGCTCAAGCCGATATTTGATATATCGTAGTTAAAGCAGCCCAGAGATCATACCTGGAAACTGAGACCCTCGAGGGCCTTTTCGCGGTCTCCATGGTGTATGGAGGGATTGGAGCAGAAGAGGATGGTGACTGTGGCAAATCTGCGCTTTGTATCTTCACGCCTAGTAATGCGGACGGGGAAAAAATGGATTCTTGCGGAACAAAATCTACGGGCGTTTCAGTGGCATTTCCCCTCTTGGCCTTGGCATTTTTGTTAGTTGTTTTGCCGGCATCAATCAGCATTAGACTGTCAGTCAAATCATGAGTTTGCCGGAGACGTGTATGTGCGACGACCCTGATGGGCTTCGTTCCCGCAACTGGTCCCTGCCCCTTTCCCCCACAGTATATGAAACACGACGCGAGCCTCACATGCAGTCGCTTCTCTCAATTGGTAGTACTATCTACCCAAAGAAGTCTCGAAAACTGACTTGTCTACGTAGGTGGTGTCGTAGTCTTCCAAGTGTAAGTTCACCGTTGTTTTCGATCAACATAAGTTTAAACCTCCGTCGGACACCTTGTGCTTAGCAATCCATCTCATTTAGGCGGTCCCCTTTTCGGGGATATGCGTCTTCCTTAACTAGGACGTCGGGAGACTGACTCCCTTTCGAGTCTATTATCGTACGTAGGGTAGGTACACCTTCCACAGCCAGAGGACCGTAACTCGTTCGCAACAGGTCCCTCCTCGCTCATTACCGTCCATCGCGAAGGAACCGACACCCTTGTTCGGGTTCGAAGCTGCGCGCCTTCTCGTAAGAAGTAGGGATATACGTAAGACTGGTGACGTGTTTATTTTATGATAATTATCATTATCCCTCGAGACACGGCAGCAAGCAAGCATACTTGGAATGGGTCCGCCGTAACCCGGCGACCGGAAGATAGGGCGACGTTTCTCGCTGCCGCCGTCGGGCGACGGACGTGGTGGAGCAGCTGCGGGGCTTTAAGGACCGGGGGGGGGGGGGGGG